>SSNR01000722.1:31781-59198 GCA_006937965.1 Callopanchax toddi | reverse complement strand
GGCAGGAAACGGGCAGGGCCGAAGTGGTGGTGACCAGAGTCCAGGAGTTAGCGAGGAGGGTGAACGGCAGCCATGCAGAGTTTTCTAGAGGAAGGACGGCACAAGAGATGAGAACATGTACAGAGAACATGTAGAGAACAGTATGGGTTAGTAGCAAGCCTGATTTACCACAGAAATAGTGGAACTGTCTGGCCGTCCAGTAGGAGACCCGCCCCTCTTAGGCTCCTCCGTTGATAAAGTACAGCAGGTGGGTTCTGAATGCAGCACCCTGCTGATGAGAAGCCTCCATGAGCTGTCAGGAGCAGAAGTGGACACGACAAAACAGAATGTTTATTTTTTTTGTTTAGCTGCACCCAAAACCTACTTCTGCTGCAAAGTTTGACCTGTTAATTTAGAAGTGTACCGATATGTGGAAGAAAAAAATACAGATTTTTTTGTTTACCATCCCTACGAGCCTGTTGATGTTGTAGCAGTTGCAGCATAGATTCCAGACTCCAGACAGTAAACCATAATAATGTAGATCCTCAGGCCTCGGCTCATACCGTCGATGAAGCCCTGTTGCTTGTCAAGCGTTGGCTGACTCATGGTTTGGAGATCTGTGATGTATGAGTCGTCTTGTGCCAGCTGAAAAAAGGCTAAAAGAATTTAGTCTGTGACACTAGACACATTTGATAACAATCTGAATATTTACACAGTTTAGAATAATGTTATACTCCTTATAAATGTTAATTTGAAATTACACACAAAAAACCTAATAAAATACTAAATCCTTTTTTTATTTTCTCTGATCAATGTGACACTCACATATAAATACTACTTTCTAGTTACGGATGTGAAAATATCTCAGTTGGTGCTTTACCTTTCTCCATCATCACCTCCAAATCATCATCCCTATTGAAAATAAAAAACAAATATGATTAAGTTCAATAGATCATTTTTTCATATGAATTCACGATATTAGACATTTTTTTATTGATCTACATTTTCCAATTTTCATAAAATCTTCACCCAATCCACCACTAACTTTTAACAAACAGGCAAAACTATTTTCTCCTTGGTGGAGGTTTTCAGGCAGCTTCTTACCTTTCAGATGATTCTCGTGAATGCTAAACAGCTGGTACTGGTGTTGGAGCTGTAAACAAGTGGTGTTTCAATGGTGTTGATGCTCCAAATATGGACTGATTACTGTTAAAAACAAAGTCAAAATTAAAATAAAAAGTAGTATTCATCACAGGCTAAACAAATTAATAAAACAGAGACACTACAACAGTCATCTCTTATTTTACACAACTATGTAATTGTAATATGTTGAAATCAAGGTCTGAAAAACTAATAACAATAAAAACAATTCACTGTAACATGAAGATCATACTTATCACATATTTTTATAGTTTCCTGCTCAGACACACATTTTTCTAACTGATGAATGAACTCTTCAGCCATCATTGAGTTCAACACAAGCTACTAATCAACCACTTTAACAATTCAACAGTTTACAAGCAGGGAAATTTCAAAAAACGACCTTATTTTGGCACTAGCTAAATACAGCTACATGCTGTGTCTGAGAGAGCTAACTTGGAGCTGATTTGGCCTTTTTTTCCTCGATATTCCTGCTCAGATCCAACTATTTGTAACTGCTAAATCATCTCCACAACCTTGATAGGGTTATACAAGAGCTGCTAATCATTTACTTTAATCTAATATGCAGCTCTCAAACGTGTAAACACAGAAAAACGGAAGTGCTAAAAAATCGCTAACAATTTAGCTGTAGGCTAACAGCTCAAAACAATAGGCTGTTATGGTTAAAACACTAAATCATACAGTAAAACGCCACACTGATCATTAGCCCCAAACACACAAAAGCTAATGCCCCCTTCCTTCAACCAATATGTTTTGTTTATTGACATTAGCTACGTCGAGTGGCCACAGCTAAATGAGCTAATGGTAAAATAAACATAATGACCGTATCTGCTCTATTATATCCTTTATTTAAATGCAATTCTCCAGTAAAATTCTCTAAAATAAAATCTATTAACTAGTATTTACCTGTCCAAAAGAAACTTTGTAAACTCTTCATCGGCAGTCATTTAGGCGCTCCGAGATTCAAAACAACTGCCTCTGCAGACAGGTAGGGCAGGGGAGGCGCGGAAATTGTCTTTGAGTCAAACGTTTTCCTCAGTTTGAGTACATGATAAAATAAAAGGAAAATGAATGGGATTTTAAGTAGGACTAGGAGGACTAGGAGACACGCCACTGGCTAACGGTGATTGTGATGTGGAGTAAGAAAAAATTCAGACATATAATTGAACATGATAAAAATTCAGTGTTAAAAATTCAATGTCTAAAAATGGTTGAATTCTGATGATACTATATTTGTTCCATAGTGACAACACTTTTAAAAAAAGTGGTTTAATCATTTGAACAGGTGTTTAACAACGACTGTGAATGTTACTGTTGATTTGTTATGGCCAACATTTCTTGTCCAATGAAATAATAACATCTTATTTAAGCAAGAATTCCCTTCAAATAACTAAAAGGACTTCCTCTTTCTCTCATTAGCTTTAAATAACACATGTCCCTATGTGTTATTTCAGCTCTCTGTTTTTATGTGCCATCTGAAGTTGGTAAAGTTAAAATAAACTTTAAAAAGAAATTAGATCCATGAGGAAAACATCTGTGAAACGTCAGAGCTCCAGTCCCTTGGCAGTGTGACAGAACTTCTAGTCTACTTTTAATCATTATTAGTGGACTAAGCATCAAAGGTACAGTAACACCCTGTTAATCATGTAAGTCTTTTCTCCTTATCTTTGTTCAATGTACAACTTTGTATATAAAGCAAAAGGGAATAGGACATTTTCAAAAACTTTACCTTTGTAGAATAAAGTTAACACATCTCAGTTGAAAATGAAATAACATTTTAATTCATACTCAATATTAACATTGAAGCTAGCAGGATGTATTAAAATGATCTGAAACCAGTAAAAAAACGAAAACCTAGTGAAATATCTCTCATCCAGTTAGGGTAACTTAAATGTTCGTAACATCGTTAGACTTTAGGAAGAAATGCATTCTCCTAATTTAAAAAAAATCAACTTATATTTGCTATTCAGAACACTGTTTTTTTTTTGTTTTTTTTTACAATTTTATTAGCTGCAGACTTTGTGTTTTATCATATGGAATGTGGGTGTTTCTTGAGTATTATAACTATTTGTGAATTCCCCACATTTATATTTTGCTAAACTCAGAAATCATTTTGTTGGCAAAGAAATGGGCAGAGGATAGTTTTACATTTTATAGGTATTGATGACAGTGGATAACTAATTAATCAATCCATGTTTTATCTTTTTGGAGTAAATAAAACATATATGTACATTTTTAACTAAATGTCCAGGTATGCATGTATTTTATCCACAAAGAAGAGGGGAATCAAAGGCCTGTCATGGTGGTGGGATTTTAGCATTGTGTTGTGTTAAATCAAGTTTTGGTGTGTCTGTTTGCTTTTTCTTTGTATTCTCATATTTTTAGTGATGTATATTCTTTGTTATTTGGTCATTGACCTGACCTGACCTGCTGAGCAGAGTAGGAGGAGTTTCACTCTTAAACAAGGAAAATGCACGTGTCAGTGGGAAGAGGTGTCGCCTAAAATCAGGGATAACCTGTCAGAGTGATTAAAGTGTAATAAGTCATCAACAAATGCCACAAATGTGCAACAGAGACATCAAAATACAAGAAATCACCTGCCGGTAAACACATATGCTTATTTATCAGATTATGTCTTTATTCATTATTGTTCAGTCAAAAATTATAAAATTCAGAGATTTGGTTAATTTGAAAACTTTACTAATTATGTTCAAGGCTAGAAATAAGTCACTGCCAACACAGTTACAGAAGTTTTTTGTTTTGATCACAAATAATGAAAAAAGTAGAAAGAAATCTGAGTTTAAAAGAATATTTGCTCGTACTACATTAAAGCAAATGTGCATTTCAATATATGGTGTAAAATTATGGAATAACCTGGATGATGATTTTAAAAAATGTTCAGCTACTGATCAATTTTAAAAAATGTATAAAGAAAAAATGCTAAAATCCTATGATCTTGTGAGCTAATGATAGAGGATTGATATGTTTTAGTTCTGGTATTGTTTGTGAAGAAAAAGCTGTTTACTTTTTGCGTATAAGGCCATTTTGTAATTTATTTTGTAATTTATTTTGTCTTTAGTTGAAGGGGGTAGGTCATATGTAAGATTTTTTCTTCTTCCTCCCCCCTTTTCACTCAAATGATTTGTATTCTGGTTGGTATTTTGTATTTTGATTTGACGTTGTATATTGAAATTTTTGAGTGAAATAAACGTATTGAATTGAATTGAATTAAATGTTATACTTTGGCATCAAAACAACATTTTTAGATTGACATTACTCATACAGTTAGGTATATGGTCCTTAGTTGAAACCTTAGTTCTACAATAGCCTCATGTGCATGAGAAGAAATGATAAAATCATTTGAACATGCTTACTTTTACATTTTAGATATGCTTCCCCAAGAAGAAACATCCTGTATTTTATTTTCTTTCATCATCAAATAACCCTAATACAGAATCCTTTGTGCTCCTTTCTTTTGTCTCCCTGTTGCCGCTGTGAGGTGATGTCACCTTGACATGAATACAGGAACATCTTGCATTCTCCTCGTTGTTCTATCTATGAGCTGACCTGTGGGTCACAGGAACTTCTCAACAGGGAAGGACTCACAGCAGAGTGTCACCTTTATCTAATTATATGACAGCTTAGAGGGAGGGAGAGCTGCAGCTCTACGATCCCCTCATGCTGCCTAATATCCTATTCCTTTTCATATTGAATCTTTTTGTTCAAAGGAGCCCTTTAATGCTCACTGCAGCCTCATCATCCTGGCACTGGGGGAGTGGGAAAAGGCACAAGTACAGAGCTCCTAGCAGGCAAAAGAGTGAAGCATCACCTATTGAAGGATGTGTCAGATAATTGCATCACTTCATATTTAGGCCCTTCCTAAAGTTCTTCCTGTGATTTGTGATTCAGAGCCTCAAATAATAATATTATTATTTAAAAAAAACAGGACGTGTGTGTATGTGGGTGTGTGCTAAAAGGAGAGAGAGTTTGATACAAGGTTGCAAAGTCTTTGATCTTTATCTAAAAGCCCAGTTAGATTTATATCAGGACATCAGAATTTGCTTTATGCATATCATTAACGCTGTAACACTCTGCAACAGTGAAGAATGAGTAATGCTAATGCTGCAGAGTGGTTCTATGTGTTGGAACGTAAAAGGTTTTATGTTCATGCACTAATCTAAAAACTCTGCTCAATGTTTTATACATTCAGCTGGCTAGAATAACATTTGCTTTTTTAACCTTTTTGTTCTAATAATGATTATTAGAAATTTAGCATTTGTCTGTTTCTATTCAAACTTGCTTCTGTTTAGGTACACAAATCTACTATATTTATAATAAATACGTTTAATATCTATTTATCATTTAACAAATAGTTTGTAAATGTTTTGGTACAACATTATAAATGTAGCATATAAATAAAAAACATTAACAGCGCATTATATTGTTCTATTCATCATTACCAAATTGTTTATAAATGTTCAGTTTTTCATAAACAAATAGTTTGTTAATGTTTAACTGAACATTTATAAACCGCTTATAAAGGTTTAGTTAATAGTTAGCACATAGCTCATAAATGCAAAAGATGATTTTATTGTTCTGTTCATCATTAACAAATAGCTAATAAATGATGTCCTAATCATTAATCTATAGTTTATAAATGTTCTTTTCATCGTTTACAAATAGTTTGTAAATGTTTTGTTCATCATTAGCAAATACTTCATAAATGCTTTATAACAGGACATTATTATAAAGTGTTACCGATTAATCAACTGTGATGGAGGTTTTTTTGCGTTCTATAGATAATCTTTTACAAAGACCGGTACACTTGGTTGTCGTCACGTTTTTCTTGCATCTCTGATTATGTTCTGAGAAGTTACCTTCTTTTACTGTTGAAAGTCAGTCTTTGAAGGCAGATTTTCAGATAAGCAGATCACTCTGGGCTAATCAACATATACACATTTGCTGGAATTTTCAGATTGGAAGCTTCAGGTAGAGAAGTTTCACAAAGCGTCCCTGTAAAGAACCGATCAAAGAACCTGGTAAAATGTGGAAATGCTGATTAACACTGCTACAGGATTAAGTGGCTACACAGCCAGGTGTTTTCCCTCGGACCAGATGGATGTTATTTGCCTGACTAAGTGATGAGGCATCATACTGGATAAGATATGTGGAAAATACAGATGATCAATATGGTGGTTAAGCATTAGAGATTTACACATCTCCGTTTTTGTGCTAGAGTTGTTGCATTTGCTGATGATGACCTGCTGTCATAATGATCAAATTTCATTTTATTTTACAGTGCATTTTGGCACATGTTTTCCACCAACCTTTTTAGCTTTTCAGCCAACTCGAACTGTAAAGTAAAATATTGCAAAAGTGCCATTAATGTCACTGTACCTTCTCTCAAAAAATTCACAAAATTCTGCCACAAATTCCTGGTTCCAAAATTGGAACAACGGGAGGTTTTCCATTCTGCCAGAGTTCCATGTAGAGAGTTTGAATGGATAATAATACTTACAGACTCTATGTTTCTAAATGTGTGTGCAGCAGTGTCATGCTGTGAGACAATTGAATTATTCATCACTCTAAAGAAAATAATCTAACATATACTATTTTGGCTCTGCCCAGCATTCAATTTTTGTAAATCAGCATGGAATTCACTCTCTACTGAGTCTGACAGTTTTAGATTCCCATTCGTACCACATTCCTTTTTTAATCTGTTCTCTATTTTCTTTGGTGCTGTTAAGCATTTTCACTTGGAAGTATGAACTTTACTGTGACCTGATCACTTTACTTTTCCTGTAAGAAAAGGACATCAAGATGCATTACAATGCAAAAAGCTTTATTATTTACTCATCCTGCCAAACGGTTTGATTTGTTTTGCTGATTTGTCTTGTTAAAATTCTTTGCGTGAATTTGAGCATTTATGAGGTATAAGATGTATCTTTTGTGGTACAGAAACCAGAAAAGGGGAATGCTCAGTTTCTTACCTGGCAAGTTATGTATTGATAATATAGTACTGACTGGCTGATAACTGATTACAGCATTGGCTTTCCGATGCCACTGTTTAAGTTCAGGAAAGCACAAACTTTAAAGTGCCCATGACATCGGTTTCCATGTTTTCTGACTTATCTATCATGTTGCAACGTTGAGTTCTCACCTTAAACCTGCCAGAAAGAGCAAAAAACGGCATCCATCTGTCTCCTAGTCCAGCCAGTGAGAAGCTCTTCCAGATTTCAGACCCAGGTTTCAAACAGTTTTTTTCACTCCAGCCCGCTATGAGGTCATAGTGATCCGGACTTGCTTATATGGTCAATTCTCCTCCCACATGCACGTTCACGACACCTGGAGCGAGGCAGTGCCGCCGCCATTGCCCATAGACCGTGTAGAGTTTAGTTTCAGTTTTGTTTCTCTTTCACGTGACAACACTGCCCCCTGCTGCAGCAGAAGTGTCAGGCTGCCAAATAAGGAGAAACCCAGCAGAACCGGAAGGCGGCGCTTTCTTCTGATCTCTGAGTTGCTCGTTAGGAAATAATTACAGCGTATTTTGAGTTATAATGGTGCAACGCTAATCTAGAGGCATCAAAGATTACACCTGTTTAATATAAAGTGATTTAAATATGGAGTCACAGGCACTTTAAATTGAAGAGTGAGGAAATTATAGTTTCTATCTAACTGTGGCATGGTAAACAACAACAACAGGTAGACCCTACTACAGGTAAGATCTTAAAGGCTTGGCATCTGCTCAACTTATCTAAATGAAAGCCCAACAAACACTGAATAGAGCAGGAAGTGAACAAGTCAGTCCCTGCATTGAGGAAGGAAAGCAGGGAAAAGCTGCTGTCTCAGTTAAAAATACCAACTTTGTATTTTAGGTTGACCTAAAAAGCATCACTGATTCCTAAAAACCCCTGTAGCAGCGGCGCCTGGACAGGCTGGACATTTTACAGCTGTCTGCAGTATTCACACTTAAGAGCAGGTGGTACATAAATGGCATGGAAGAGGCAACAATGAGAGGAGAGCCTACTGTGAAAACCCAGTGAAAGAGAGCTGCAGGCAGTCATGACTGCAGATGGCTGACAGTCTGACAGTCATCTCTTCAGAATACAATTGCCATCAAAAACTCAAAACGCTGCAGCCGTTTCATTATTCAGAGGTAGAAATCCAGGGTCCGGGCTATTATAGGGAAAGATGTGTTGTTGTGGACACGGCCTAATCTTGTCTTCCTTACAGTTTTCACTACAATGTTGTGTTTATGCAAGTGATGTATGACGGCGTAGCTCGCTTGAATGTGCTCAGGTCAGTGCAGTCTTGAGGGAGCACAATTCTCCAAGTGTTCTTTGCCTCTGTCACTATTTTTAGCTCTACAAACAGACATTGTGTGACTGTGGCTTTGACAGGAATGAGGCCATCTGAAAGCAGGCGATGAACCTGTGCCAGCTGCCAAAAGTCTCACTCCCTCTTTGCATATTCATTGTCCAAAAACGTAACATCTGGGACATTTCCTGTCAGACTGATTTGTACACTTGCCGTACAGTCCCGCTTAAATCAAATGATTTGTTCATCTCTATCCCTGTGAAGCAATATTTGAAAAGGCCAAGTAACAAATTAAGGGGATGCCAGGCAGGGTACGGTAGCAACATGACAGAGATTTGGCTGAAGAACTGCGTATTTGTGCCTCAGCCTGAAAATGAATTGGGGACGATTGTTGCGGTTTAGATTTAGATGGATACACACATCACTGAGTTTGTGAGTGTCAGCAGGGAGGAGATGGGCCTGCAGCGATGGAGGTGGCAACTGGCCACCACTTTTTTCTTTCCCCTTTCATCTTGCTTTATGTGCTTCATCTATTTTTCCACTTCTGTGTATTTCTTTTATTATAATTCAGTGTTTGATTGGCTGGAAGGTGACTATTTATAGCAAATAATGCAATACTTTATACTTTTTCTAACTCAGCAGTGACCTACAACTTTCTTCTTTAGCCTCTTGCTGTGACATACATAAACATTCTGAAAGTGACTCTAACCTTTGGTCAAAGTCAGCGTTTGTTTTCCTGTTTCTACTCTTTATGCTAAACTGCAGTGCGTTGACCACCTGGGGTCTTGTGCTGTTCACAGCACACACTGACTTAACTGTATATGATGTAAATGTTTATTGTCAATTCTACTTATTTTCCCAAAATAAATGAAAGAAAAATTTAGGGTCATCCTTTAGGTTACTTTCAATGCAATATATTTCCTTAGCAACTGAGAGTTATCCCCAACACATACCGGTAAGCTGTGCACATCGGATTGTGTGAGATCTTTGTTTCAAACTTGGCCATTTGAATCAACCCTGTCACTTATTTCATGAATCACTTAATTCTAATAAAACTTCCAGAAAGCAATCATTACACAAACATCTACAGCTGATTACCTTTCAGAGTCAATCAGAGATGACACAGATAATGGTACCCAACACTATCTGACTGTAAGTTTACAGACATTGAACTGCAATTTTTTCTTGTAGTAACTGAGATTCATTTACAACACCTACTCTGAATGCTAATGCAAGATCTTGCAATATCATAGAATAGTATGTTCTATGTGACTCTTTACAGGGTAAATAAAAAGTCACTCAGCCCCATCTGCTGCTTGTGTCCAGAATACCACGTTTGCAACTTCTGAGTCCCCGGTCCAGTGCCCTGAAATCTCATAAAGTCACGTATCTCACAAGGGTTAGGCTAACCCAGTGGTTCCCAAACTGGGGGGGGGCAGGCTTTTGTACAAACACACAAAGAAGACCAGCAGCAGCAAACAGGCTTACAAAAGCAAACCTTTAATTTGTATTTTCTCAGGAAGTTGTTCATGTTTTAAAAAGTCATTTTGCACAGAGGCATGTTTTGAAGTTTATATTGAGCTGTAAAAGTGGTTAGTTTTTTTTTTTAAGTTTGAAGTTTCTTTTATTGCAACCTGTAGTTTATTGCAGTTACTGTTATTTATTTAAATGTTCAAGAAGGTTTGAGAAGTAGAAGGATCAAAACTTCTAAAATCATGGGGGGACCAGAAGAAAAAGTTTGGGAACCAGTGACCACTGGGCTAACCCAATGTGACTAGCTGTTAAGCTAGCACCGGAGTGTTTTAAGAGCATGATTCCTGTTGTTGTTGTTTTTACTTTTGATCTCTCGAACCCTGCTTGATCACAGCTGATTTCTTTGAATGAGTGCTGAACCGCTCCAGTAGAAAGCAATGAAGGCTGAGGAGACATTTTAACAGTTAGATTTAGGTGTTTCTGAGCAAAGACAATGCTAACGTTTTTACGGCAGTGATTTAAAACGGAGTGCTAAAAACAAGCCAAAGCTGCATGGTGCCTTTAATGTTTTTCGAGATTTGACCAAGATGACTACAAACCTATATTTTTTCTACCATAACAATCTTAGGTTAAAACTCTGGAATGAAAGGCAGTGAAGGATATATTCCTTCAAGGAATGGTAAACCTTTAATTTTTAAATTGTGTACTGGCTTAGCTCTTCTAAAAAAAAACTTTCTGACAAAGTGAAAGGAAGAATCTATTTAATGCTCCTCTTTTCATGAATCATTGCTGTGAGAGATCAAATGCTGTATTTGCATTTGTAGTGTCAAAAAATTAGTTCTATGTTTTCTCTTCTCTTTTTTTTATTTTAATTAATCATTTTAACTGGTTAAAACTTTCATATGAAGGAAAAAAAAAAGAAAAACTGAGCATAGATGAGCTCTTGAAAATTGGAGGTCATAGCTCCCAAACTTTTCTAAATCAACTCTAAACACATTATTCAGACTTGAGCAATCATGCTGCGGCACAGCGTATGTTGTGTGCTCCAAACAGAAGCCAGGCTGCCAGCTCAGAGCGGTCCATCTAAGACGAGAGTGGCAAACTGACAGGCCCTATCAAATACAAAGCAGCAGCTGTAATAATAGGTTTTCTGACCAGTTACTGCACACTGCGACAGTTCTGTCCTGACTGCAACCAACTTTATTAAATGTGACTAAAATGCCTTTTTGCCATTCATGGCCAAACTGTGCATGAACAAATCCACTGATATAACCCTGCTGCTTTATAGGTGCTAGTAACACACAATGTTATTTGCCAAATTGCCATTCCCCTAGCTGTTACAGCTCTACACTCCTTTGTTTTTTTGTCTGACCATGCTTTTCGGCCTTTGTCTCTGCCTTGTCATTGTTTTGTCAGAGGGGTGCATGAAGCTTCAAAACACATTAAATGGAGAAAAGGTTTAGAACTGTAGATTAGGCACAGGCAATGATACCAGTGAATTGTTAGAAGATTGACTTCACACATGCTGTGCTTCTACCTTATGAAGTGATGTTTGTTCTGCTTTTTCAGTTGGAAAAAAGGCTGCCTCAGTTGGATGTTGCATTATTTGAATCAGGTCACAGGATGTGCACTTTGTTTTCAGAGCTACTAACTGGACAACCTCCAGCTTTCATGGAAGACTGACCTGCAACCCGGCATCATTATGGGTTTTTAAAGTCCATACAACAATTTTTTTTTCTTTTCTTCGTTTTTCATTCTAATCAATAATGTTTTTCACCGTCTACAAAACTCAACCTGAAGTGATGTTAAACTGAGCCCTAAAAGCAGAATTTCGTAAGAGCTTTCATTGTTCTTGTTGTCATTTTACACTTCAAACTATATTTGAGCGATAATCGGCACAGTGTTGCTTCATTGCACCTGAAAATGCAATAATACATCTTACCAAGAAGTATAATAGACCATCACTGATTGGATAGTCTAATGTTTAGTATTCCTGCTTTTTAGATGAAAACTGTGCACTATTCCTCTGGGCATTGGAAACAGAAATCAGGTACACACGATCCTAGAGGACCAACAACATGACATGTTGAACTGTTATTTAAAGGTGCCACAGGGGTTTGGTAAACAATGTAGCTTAAAAAAATATTACTTTTATTATTAATTGAATGAAAAGGTGAATAATAAATGTCTAGAGTAAATATGGAAGAACATCAGTCACAACTAGGCCCTGCAAATAGTTATACAGTTAACAGATATGCTCCAGTTAGGAACAGAAGCTATAGAAAATTGCAGACAATAAAAGTTTATGTCCATAAAATATCATACCAATTAAACAAGGTAAGGGTTTTTCTTCTCTCATGTACTCAGCTTCTGCTTATAATTAATAATTTTAACTAAGGCTTGTCAAAATGGGAGAAGCACCAGCAGGAGATTTAGTATTGCAGTGAACACATAAATAGATACACACATTGAGTGCATCATTTTTAGGCAAGTGTGTATTTTGACCATCATAATTTTAATGTAACATTCAAACTCCAAGCTACATAAACTTGCATATTAGATCCAAGCATAGCAGGTGATTTGTGTTTGTATAATGTGATGGGGTATGGCTCAAGGATATCAACACCCTACTGTATATTAATGTGTCCACAACTTTTAGGCAGCTGTTTGTCTCAGGAAAAATGAGCCAAATAAGAGATTCAGCTGACTCTGGAAAGTCAAAAACGTCCATGTATTGGGGTGATGAGAAATCCATTCAACATTGTATTGCAAGTAGTCATCAAGGTTACAAAAATCATGTTTAAGATAGAAAAAAAGCAAGTTTACATCCAAAGATTGGAGGAATCGAACATAAAACCACCAGGAATTGATTATCCTCTTATACAGCAACTTACCTGGAGTGCCCAGAAGCATGAGGCTTTCAGTGTTTACAAAGAAAGCTAAGGCTAAATAGGCTGAAACCCAACCACCACTAAACAAGACAGGCAAGGCCCAAAAAATCTGAAGACGGCTCTTTCAAATGAGATGAGAGCGGCTCTTGATGGGACATAGATGGGTGAACCTGGGGCTGGATCAGTGATGGCCAGAGAGCTCTACTTTTATTCAGATGCCAGCTAGGTGGCAGTGGAGTATTGGTATTGGCTGTTTTGTATATTAAAGGTGAGCTTGTTGGACCTGTATTGGTTGACTACCAGTTTTTAAAGAACATTTTCTTAATAGCAATAGAAAGCAGTGGGACAGGAAAATATCTGCATCTTTTGAAAAGACCACAAAGGTCATGCATGAAAATACTGCCTCAAATGCATCAAAGTATTCAACTGAATGGCTAAAACGTTCATGTTTAGCCTCGCTTCACCCCGCCTTCTTCTGCTTAGCCAGGTCCAGGTCGCGAGGGCAGCATCCCATGTAAGGACTCCCAGACCGCCCTCTTCCCGCTACCTCCACCAGCTCCTCTGGAAGGACCACAAGGTGTTCCCAGGCCAGACTGTAAATTCAATAAGTCCTGGGTCGACCCAGGAGCCTCCTGCCAGCAGGACATGCATATAGCTCAGTTGGTAGAGTGGCCGGTCTGGTAACCGGAGGGTCGCCGGTTTGATCCCCAGCTCCGGCTGGGTTAGATTGTCGTTGTGTCCTTGGGCAAGACACTTCACCCACCTTGCCTGTGTGTGAATGTTGGTGGTGGTCAGAAGGGCCGATGGCGCAGAATGGCAGCCTCGCTTCTGTCAGTCTGCCCCAGGGCACCTGTGACTACAGACGTCTGTCGTAGTTTACCATCACCGGGGTAAATGTGTGTGTGAAAGAATAATGGAGCTTCTATCAAAGAGCTTTGGATGTTTAGAAAGGCGCTATATAAATCCAATCTATTATTATTATTATTATTAAAACACCTCCCCAGGGAGGTGTCCAGGAGGCATCCTGACCAGATGCCCGAACCACCTCAGCTGGCTCCTCTCAATATGGAGGAGCAGTGGTTCTACTCCAAGTTCCTCTCGAATGTTCAAGCTTCTCACTCTAAGGCTGAGTCCGGTCATCCTGCAGAGGAAAATTATTTTGTCCGCTTGTGTCCGCGATCTCGTTCTTTCGGTCATTACCCAAAGCTCATGACCATAGGTGAGGACTGGGAGGTAGATCGACTGGTAAATAGAGAGCTTTGCTTTCTAGCTCAGCTCCTTCTTCACCACGACAGACCAGTTCAATGTCCGCATCACTGCAGATGCTGCCCTAATCCATTTGTTGATCTATCACTCCCTCCTACCATCACTTGTGAATAAGACCCTGAGATACTTAAACTCCTTCACTTGAGGCAGGACCTCTCTCCCAACCTGGAGTTGGCAAGCCACCCTTTTCCAGTCAAGAACCATGGTCTCAGACTTGGAGGTGCTGATCCTCCTTACCCCTCCTTGAGTATTCAAATTTTGAGTTGACTGGTAAGAATGTATTTGTTCCATATTCAAAATCCACCAATTAATTTTCTTAACTGCTTCATCCAGTAAGAGTTGTTGAGAGCAGGTGCTTATCTCCATGGACAGGTTACCAGTCCATTGCAGACTATATTAAAATTGAACCTCAAAAAGAACCTTCCAAATAAATTGCGCTCAGTGTACAACTTAAGCATGCAATCATGTAAAGTCACTCATCAGTTAATTCTAGTAAAGTATCTCTAACCACCATTTGCAAGTGAAGCTGGAGAGGATGTGTGTTGAAAAGCAGCTTGCCAAGAAACTACAAAAGTTTGAGGAAGTTTCAATGAAATTGCAGCAGGCTCTGTATGTGGTATGCCAATGAATGCATGGAGAGGAATCAGCATATGGTGATATATGCAGTTTTTCTGAGGTTCGGGCTATGCTCAATACACAATTCTACTCAGTGAAAGAAAACTCATAAGACTTGCATGTAGGTATACAAGGGAAGAATGGAAATGACAGCATGGCAACAGCAAATACCCAGACAGTAAAGGATGCTC
The DNA here is from genome assembly GCA_006937965.1 of Callopanchax toddi. Taxonomy (NCBI): domain Eukaryota; kingdom Metazoa; phylum Chordata; class Actinopteri; order Cyprinodontiformes; family Nothobranchiidae; genus Callopanchax; species Callopanchax toddi. The sequence continues at coordinate 44,305 of SSNR01000722.1, read as the reverse complement.
ACCTGAGAAAGACTGGGGACAATAAACTGCTAATTTGAATAAATAAAATAATTTAAAAATAAGTATGTATTCAAGGACTGCATTAATTTTTTTAAAAATCCACATGTGCCCTCAACAAACACGTCTAACTAAATCAATCAAAAAAAGTGACGACTAGCCACCTTTTTCTCCCATTTTTTCTCAAAAACCAGACACATCAGCTAAAAAGGCTTTATCTCAACCTCACTTCTAAACACAAATACTGCAGACGCTGTTGTTTAAAGCCTGAAGTATTTGTGTAGCAAATGGTCAAACAAAGCTGAGGTCTCACATGTAGAAAACTATTAAAAGATTAAATATTTTTTCTCCTTATTTCTCATCTGCACTGTTTGAGAGGTGGAATGAAAGCAAAGAGTTAGCTTCATGGTGGTCAAACAGTGTCTGAGGAGCAAAAATTCGACAAAGGGTGTCAGAGAGGCAGTGATAGAGTGGTGAAGGCTTGGCAGGCAGACTGTCGCAGAGTGGCAGAGAACCAGCTCGAGGGTGGCAGACTGGATGGCTCTTCCAGTGTGAAACAAGGAGCTGGAGAAACATGCCTCCCAGTGTTGCTGTAAAGCCAAAGCCTTTAGCATGTTTTCTTCAACTTATTTATTTATATATACTTACAGGCTTAAAAATTAGTTTAAAAAAAAGCATTTAGCAGTAAATTAGTTTTGCATATAGTTTCTGACTATGAAATGAATTATTATAATATATTTTTAATGATGAGTGTTGACAGGATGAGTTCAATTAGTTGGTTGTAATGTTTCAATAGAAGCTTTTTTTTTTTTTAAATATGCCTTCGGGGAAGCCTGTGGAGCATTTGCAGGCGATGGTTTTATGAGAGGAATTTGATTTTATTTGTTTTGGTGAGCAGGAATGTGACCTGACAAAGAACTAATCACTGATCTACAGCCAGGAGGAACGTGACAAGAATACAAAAATCTAAAAAACAAGAAAGAACAGTGATTTTTTTTTTCCTGAATTTTGAAAATATTTTACATGTAAGTGTGACCAACCAAGACCTTGTTTTCTTTTTTAAAACAATTCCTTGTGCTGTAAATATGGGTCAAGAAGGCACTCACAAACTGGTAATTAATATTTACATGCTGCTGAAGGCTGTTGTGGCCTCTTAACTATTTGTTTGTGAAACAAGACTGACTACAGCTGCACCTTCAGTATAAAAATGTGTTTGACAGCATTCAGAGGTTAGACCAGTGCAATGAAACCAAGTAGGAACTCAGAGGTTTTATGATTCTTTCAAGCCATCCCTCTGGGCTTTGAGCATTTAAATGGTCTTGTTACACTTAGAAGGGTTGGATTGCATTTATTTTGCAGAAATTTATTGCAATTACTGATTCAGAATATGAGCTCGCACACCTACTTGACCTGGGCATATGTAAACATTCCTATGATCACTAATTTGATATCCATTTTAACATTTCCATACCTTTTTACAGTTTTGTGTCTCAATAGTCGATGCCAAACAAGTTTTAGCTTAATGATTTATTTTCTTTTACATCACATCTCAGAGCAGAAACGTGACAAACATCCACATCTTATTGGGCAAAACTTTTTACCATTAAACAAACTCTGCATTTGGTCAAAGTTCAACATGAAAGAGAATTCTTCATTAAGTGTTACATTAATCAGACCACTTTAAGAGACTGCCTGCATTTTACTGTTAACATCATCAGCTCCTAGTAGCTACCAAAAGCAAACATGACAAACAGAAGACTCTGCAAACACCTTCAGGCTATAAGCTTAGTGCTACATAAAAGTCTGGCTTTTTAAATGCATACATGGAAAATAAGGGCTGGCTTAAGACTTTTGCACTACATCCCAAAATAAGTATTTTCTATGACATCTGGGTTTATCTTAGTTTGGTAAAAATTTTTGTTTCTTTCTAATGTTGACAGCCATGCTGTATGACCAAACCTAGAGTCTGAATTTATTCCAGCTTGGTTGTGAGGAGGCTTCGTATCCAGATCCACGAAGCAGGAGTAACTTGCATCACTGTGTTGCTCTGAGTGGAAGTGGATGATGCAAAATAAATGAAAGAGCCACAGTTTTACATTGGAAAAGTTATATTTTGAAAATTTGGACATATTCCTGATTTATTATTATGCTGGAAAGTTCTGAAACTTACTTTTTCTTTGGAAAATAATGTTTTGGCCCTTGCACATTTGTTGTAAGTGTCACAGTATACAGAGTATTGTATATCACATCCATAAAAAAATAAGCATGAACACTGAAAGGAGCCTGTTGGAACATAAATTATAGCAAACTCTAGAGAAATCTAACTTACTTTGTGACCATACCACATGCTGACAGTAAAGTTCCCCAAGACATAGCTCTGAGATTAGATTAAGATGTAACAGTTATAGTGTTCATCTTGTTTTGATTAGCTGCACTAGAGTGAAAATCATGTGCAGCTTTTAACAGCTTTTGGTTAGAAAATGGACTTGTGAGGCAGAAAAGTAAAATCATGCTGTGGAGAGACAGACAAGCAGTGGTTTCCAATGTCCTTGGTGAACGATTGTTAATAATAGAAAAAAAAATGTAATACCCGCCTCATCTTTTCAAGACTAGCTCTGCATTTTTAAAGAAGAGCTTGTAAAAGACTGTCATTCACTCAAAAGCGCTAGTCAACTGCATCATAAAAGTCTTTGTTTATTTGTGGTACATTGCCTGTCTGATCTCTGATGTGTTCTCTGTTAAATTTTTGAGCTGCCTCCTCCTCAGCACAACAGTGAACATTGTAGTGAGGAAGAAAGACAATCACTACTTTATTTCCACCTCCTGGTTGATGCTGTCTTTGTTAACTCTGCTCTTATCTGGAGTCTTATACTTTGTGATGTCCTCTTAAATGTCCTGCTTTGCACTAAATTCATCCTTGTTGTTTTTCTTTTTTGAACCAGCCTGGAAGTTTCTTTGAAAGTTTTGCCTCAGGCGATCTAACTCTGTGCTGTTCCTGCCCTCTGGTCTTATCCATCTTTAGCAGCTTGAATTGTTGGCCCTCCAGACCAAAGGTGTCTACATTTGTAATTTATGTGAATTTTTCCTTCCTGCCATATCCTTGACCTCATGAAAGGTTTTACAATAAGAGCTGCATTTTTGTTTTTTCTAGTTGTTATGTTTTAAATTGTTTTCCATGCCCATGAAGTTGCTCTACATCTAACAGCTGTCTTGTCATTTCCAGAGGTCGTTACGAACTCATAAGGTATAAATCACAAACTTTGAGCAACATAAACTTTCCATAATATCACAAAGCTGTTAAGTAGCAGGTCCAACTGGCCTCATATGGAATGCAAACCCATTACATTCTCAGTAGGGTCTTTTCCCATTTATCAGCTATTACTGTTGTTATTGTCTCTGCCTCATCTTTCAACAGCTGTAAGCAATAATACCCACCGCACCCACTGAGACAATAGCACACAGAAGCCAGCTTCTTTTTTAAATTGCATGTTTTACATGGCGTGAAAAACAAAAGGCTGAATGCTAGAAAATGAAAGGTTATTAGTTCAGTTATTTTTTGACTATAAATTGTGTATTTTTGTTTCATCAAACTGGTTGTCGCAATGTCACAAAATGAAGTTTCACATCAAGATAAAAATGATCATTCAGACAATAAAAATCCTGGTGTAAACAGATGGATTCAGTCAAACACAAACATGCATCGTAACAATTGTTTTTCATGTTTTTTAGCAGAATAAAACAGCAATATGAAGTAAATGCACCATCCTGGCTAACACTGTATGGGAGGGTTCAAGTATAAACTGTTTAATTAAAGCATACGTCAACAAGTCAGAACCTTACCTTCATGTAGTGTAGGGACAATTTATACCACTTATAGTTGTGTCCATAGCTGTATCCAAAAATATATGCAATCAGTAGATATAAAAAGACTGAACAGCTGATTTAAGGCCAGCAAAAGACTCATCAGCACGACGAATCCTCCAGCTCCAATCAAGCAAAAAATAAGACATGAAGGAAATAAGTAAACAATCTGCAGTTTCTGGGTAACCTGTAAACCATTGAACATGTTTACAAGCTTTGTTTTAAATAATGCAGTCATTTTTCACTCTGTGAGATCACTAAACCTATTTAATATTAATGTGACACTTAGAAAGTCTGTTCCTTGGCTCGCTACGCAGCCAACTACAACTCATCTGGTATCAGTCACACTTCAGATGTGTCACGACTACGTCCAGTAAATGCTTGTTGCTCATAGTGAAGCTAAAAAATCTTCTAACCTAAACACTGTGTAGTACCTTTAGTGAATTCTAGTGTTTTTACAGGGGCTTGAAATCCTTGAAAATGAGATGAACTGAAGGTTTTGAAAGTGCTTTCCTCATAAGGTAAATGGATAATAATACTGTATGTCACTTAGACTAATTTTGTACCACCTGGCTCCTCACCTCACAAATAGGTATTGTTTGAAATTACATCAGCCATGGTTGAGCAGCTAAGGGTGTTGTCTGCTGACAGAAGATGAGCAGTTAAATCCCCAGTTCCAGCAGATCACATGCTGAAGTATCCCTGGGCAAGATACTGAACCCCAAAGTTGCCCCCCAGGCACAGTTCAAATGGTAGCCTATGCTCCTCAGGGATATGGGTCAGATGAAGAGGAATAATCTCCCCGAGGGGGCAGAAAGGATAAATTATTATCACTTTCAGAAACTTGGTAGTATGCTGCAAAATGCATTTTCTACATTAAAAATGCTAAATAATGAGTGACCTTGGTAATCAGTCAGACCACATGACTTCAGTGGTTTGTTGCTGCTTGTACCAACACTACTCCAGTTCTGCATTTAAACAGCAGCTGTTGCTAATGAGAACAGTGTCAAGCTAAACAAGAAGAATGGCAGCAGAAAGAATCCTGCAAAAGATGCATTCTTCAAACACAACTGTATCAACACTTTTAGAAAATGTGACTTATATTTTATACTGTGGAAGCCAGCAATGACATACTTGTAGATGTTTCATGTAATCATAAAATGTTTTTATTTATAAGACATAATGAACTGATGCAGCTAACTTTAATCTCAAATCTGCTCTTCTGATTCAATCACATCATTTGTAACTGCAAATCTATGTGAATCAATAATTCTTCACATCCCATAGCGCTTTTCTACGGAGCCCGTCTCATGACATGGTGGAAAAATAAGTAAATTGTGGCCACGAAGTAATTATAACGTGCGCACGAAATAGTATTTCGTTCCCACGAAATATTAATTTGTGCGAACGTTAAACATATTTCGTTCCCACAAAATAATAATTCGTGCGAACGTTAAACATATTTCGTTCCCACGAAATATTAATTCGTGCGAACGTTAAAACATATTTTGTTCCCACGAAATAATAATTCGTGCGAACGTTAAACATATTTCGTTCCCACAAATTACTATTTTGTGGGAACGGAATTGTATTGATGATATCCCACAGTGCACCCTCATTTCCATCTGCACCAGCCATGATAACGATCTACCCACTGATGTTTGAGTGCCTTTTCTAATTCAGTTCTTGTCGTCTTTACCTCTTTGTCACTTTGTCATGAGCTGTATGACTTGTTACACAACTTTCAAACTTTCTACCACACGTTTTGTTGCGTGGAGTGGTAAACTTGTGTTTCTGCAGGACGCGCAGCCTTGTGTGGCAGGATGAGCATGATTGCTCCTGGTTTTATTGGCCACACCTGTTGCTGTTTTAGTGATTACTCACAGGCCAGCAGGTTGGATCAAAGCCCTGCCAAGGTGTACTGGTGGACTGACAGGTCAGCTCACCTGTGTGCCTGGGATCGGCTGCTGGTGCAGCAGCGGGAGGTTGTCAGGCACTTTGTTGCCATCTCCTCTAGCAGGGGGGTAGAGATGGCGTTGGCTGGTGAGTGTACGTGTAGTTTTTCGTCCCTCAGTGTGATAACACCATTATGTGCCGCAGGTGTGAGCGAGCAGCCCAGGGAGTGACCGCCCTGGTCGCGCCAGGACGCTGCTGTTTTGCCTGTGGGGACTTCCTCTTCTCCTGGTTTCGTCTCCAGCACAGTGGAGCAGCGCTGCAACCTCCAAGCCTCTCAAACATTGATTGGAGCTCCGCTTGCCACTGGATCAGTCCAGTCCAGTAGCAGCTGGCAGGTCAGCTGGACCACGGCAGTTCAGCTTCTGGACTGCAGGACTCTATGGAGCCATGGGACGGACGCTGGTCCCGGACGATTTACGGTGCTCGTGAGGGCTTGTGTGTGTGTGTGGGGAACAGTCGGGAGAGCGGGACTAACAAGGTGTCATTAACCATTTTCATTAATTTCTTTCAGGGGAGCTCGCCAGGAGGAGGTGGAGCCGGGCCCTCTGCAGAGGCAGCAGCTGGAGCAGAACCTAGGGTGGGTGTGGTGTGGTGCACCCTCAGGTTTGTGGTCTGCTGCCCTGCAGGGTTCCGTCCCCTGCTGGTGGATCTCCACTGTTTGGTTGGGGCTTATGACTAGTTTTGTTTTATTTGTAAATAAACCCATTATTTTAAACATCCTTGGTCCTGTCTCCTTGGGGTAAACATGAGCCTTAGTGCTCCTTATTAACATCCACTCTGTTACACAAATCATGGCACTTTTAAAGTAGAGCTGATTGATAAAAGGCACACGATATTTTAAACATAAAACCAGAGTCCAATATCCAGAAGTCACTGAAATGTCCCCAGTAATTCTTCTATCAGGGTGCAGACAAAGAGCTGCATCCCCGCAATAATACGTGCAGCCACAGCTGACCAGTGCTGCCCTGCTGTGCGTGGAGTCCAGCCCGGGTCCCACGAATTATTAATTCGTGCGCACGAAATACTAACTTTTCCACCATGTCATGAGACGGGCTCCGTACTTTTCTAAGTCACAGACTATTCCTACATGCTGATGGCAGTGAGCTACATTGTAGCCACAGTAGCTAAATTGAAACGACCAGTTCTTCTACAGACTTTATTACAATGACAAATAAGTATTACATGTCTGAATTGTCACAATTAGTGATTAGATTTGTATTTTCTCAGTTTTTTTTCCTACATTTCAGAACAAAATTGGACATATGTGACTGTAGCAGCTATTTTAGGAGACGTGAAAAGTACCAGGTGTTAAGCCAGTAGTGATGGGATTTATGATGTTTATGCCTATTAAATTTTGCCGCGTGTCATTTAATATGGTAAAAAGAGTATTACACTGTATGGCTTGCAATGTTGTTTCCTTGGAAATTGTTTTAATTTTGACACGTTACGGCCACCATGACAACAGTACCCCCACATGTGACCTATTGCCAGTGTTTACAATAAGAACAAATCTGTATGCTATTTTCAAAGACTGTAAATGTATGAAAGCAGGTTTTTATCATAAAATCCAAAATTAAGTCTCATAATTTGTCTCTGTGACTTGGAATCAACACAATACAGTTATGCTGAATTGCATGACTCGCAGCTGCTTCACAAAACTGCATAAGAAAAAAAGAACAGAAAAAAAATGTTTCTAAATAAACCCTGAGAGGAGGTGAACATTCAGTGAGGAGCAAGGTAATGGTTAGAAATCCTCTAGGAGCAGCTGGAGGATGGATTTAAAGTCCTGCTCTGACAAAAATGTGATTTGTAAGATTTGTTTCTCTTTTTGTAAATAAATGCATTGATGGGAACAATAGTAATAAAGCTTCAATAAAATATGCTGAAATAACAAATGATTAACTCGACTGACTAACTGATGCTGAAATGGGATAAAAACATCTTAAGATTTGATAACGAGATAATTTTTCAGACACTTTGGCACTAAGAGAAGGATTTTATGAACATGAGAGAGGTAAGAGCAAAATATTGAGATGGGGCCTTGCAGTATTGCACAGGGATTATTTAAGAGAAGGGATTTAAAAGCAATAAGAAATAGTTTCCTGACTTTGCTTGGATGGTTATCACCCTTGAGTCCAAGATTACTTAGAGACATAAATAGAAACGGAGTTACAGAAAGTACAGAACAAAATAGGTGATGGTCAACAGATGTTGAATTCTACATAACACAGGGACAAGGATATGTCATTTTAATTGACATAATTATGCTAAGCTCAGTGGCTTTAAAGAGCTCATCACTGCAGAAGGAACGGCTCTCAGAAAACCCGGGTTTAAATAAAGTTACTTTAATTTAAAATGCATAATAAAAATCACTGAAACAAAAGATGTGTTTGATGGAAATTACAGAGATTTATTGAGAGAGCCGAGAGTCTTGTCATGAATTATCTTTCCTTTAAAATACCAAGACTAAAACTTTGCTTGGAGCATCACACTCTCACACACACACTCTCACACACACCACCGAAGAGACAATTTAATTTATCATGAATGAAGAATATTGCTGAGCAATGAAGTGTGATGGGTCACAGAGGGGGAAAAATACATAAAACCTTTTGTACCACACACTGACAGAAATAAACTCGTACTGTTGGACAAAAAGCTTTTAGTCACGTTCTGAATTTACAGCTTTCAAACAGCTCTTTTTCTTTTCAGTTATGCATCATGTTTGTCCTTTTATATCCTAAAACATACTTCACAGAATGATTGTATAGATTAACATACATGAAGAGTTATTGTTTCTGCCCGTAGCAACAGAAAGAATCAATAGATTTTTATGATTTACATAAATCTTGAGCCTAAGTGAAGGTCTTATAATTTGACATTATAAAGCACAACTCTAAAAGAGTCCAGGCTCAGCACTAATAAAGCTTGACAGCAGTGAAGACTCTAGGCCATCTACTTAATAATTTGCTTTAATAGAAGATATTAGTATGATCCCAATGAAAGACATAGTCAAGTTTGAGGGCTTCCTATAAATTTATATGTGTGAGAAAACCTTAGAGTTTATAGTTAACAAGTTCTTTATAGTTTATGTTGTTTATCTGTAAAAAAAAAAAAAAACATCCACACAAGAAAATGTTCTACTGTGAATAATTTTGGATAAATAAGTTTGGATAAAGGTCAACATGAATACGAGCAAAGGTGACCTTAGTGTAGGAGTTTTATGGATGTGGATAGTATGATAAGTCATTCCTTAAATGACAATTTGACCCATCAAATAAAGTGAAATAAACAGCAGTAAAGTTACTAATTGATTGCTTACAGAACATTTTATTTTTTATTCTATGGGGATGTCATAATTTCATCTTGTTTTAATTTCTAAATTGGCTCTTTCCCTCCAGCTTGATCATGTAGGAGCAATTATTGAAGTGTTGTTGACTTTTGGAAGACAACTTTTTTAAAGTGTAGAATTGAAGCTAAATCAAAGTTAGGGACTGTTGAATTGGACTGCTAAGAGAGCAGCTATCAAGTAAAACAACTGCTCTTGGACCTTCGGAGTGTTTTATTTTTCCTCTCTCAGGGTTGAATTATAAATTAGAATAGCAGCTGTTAAATTAAACCCTTTATGTTTACAGGTCATTCCCCAACTGTTTTTTCTCCTGATTAATGCAGGCTCATGAACATACTTATGCATTTACTTGCTTGCACATGCTTTTTTGTGTACTGTTGCTGTAATGTTATTAATATTTATGACTTTTAATAGTAGACTGCATTACATCTCTAACTTATCCCATACGGAAAAGATTTATATAAATCCTGTAAAGTTTGTAGATGTCTTGTGTCACACTTGTATGAAATGTATACAAGAGTGAAACCAGTTATAAGATCCCTAGAAAAAATATATAAAATGAGACTTGTATGTTTTGGGTACTTATTAAAACAATATATGACAACAATCCCACATATAACAGCCTTAGAAGAACAATGTAAGATCAAACTTATGTGAGTTAGACAATCATCAGTGAAACTAAACTTTTGTAAGTTTTTAATAGAAAACACTAGATTTACTTGTGATGTCACAAAAGCCGCTTTCATAAGACACACCGTGCCGGCAAATCAGCGTAATACTGCCGCCACGGTGTGTCTTATGAAAGCGCTGTGGTGCCATGGCGATGCGGCAATTTTGCGGCATTCGTGCCGCCATGCTTGGTAGTAATATTACCGCAACGTCGGACTTGTGAATGAAGATTACGCCTTGGTGCAACAGAGGGAGGAGTCACTAATAACGTGGCAAAAGTGAGCCGACCCCCGACCAGAAAAAGTAGTTAAAAATCAGGTAAACATGGCTGGAGCGACACCGAGATCCGGGTGCTTCTGGCTGAAGCAGAAGTTGCCCGTCTGTTTATACGAGCACTTCCGTCTCACGTCTCTGTACCCTGTGCGTCAACAGCGCGAAGATCGCCCCCATACCTCCTTTATACCGCCACGAGAAATCTTTTGTGAAACGCACATGATTGTGCAACATTACCGGCACATTGTGACCACTTACGACCAAAGGCTCCCAGATGCCGGCTCAGGTTCGTGGCAAATTGCCGGCATTGTTTTATGAAAGCAGCTTAATAGACATTCAACTAATAATTAACATAGAATGGCAATAAAATTTAAGGGAAAAGCACAAATTTACTATAAGCTTGTTTCAACATGTAACCCCCCCCCCCCCAAAAAAAAAGAAAGAAAGGATAAATCCTACTACAACATTAATCACAGGGGTTAATGAAATATTCTTTCTTTGTGGACAGTATAAATATAGCTAAATTTAGATTTTTGCAAAACCAGGCATCATATGACTGACTTTCAAATATTGTTTTTCCTGTTATAGTATAGTGACATTAAAATAACTAATATATCCAATCAGTTTTACAAATGATTATGTCAACATATGAAAATACATCTGGAATGTTTTCAATATAGACAGAAATGATAGAAAAGATTATTCATTCAATCTTCTTGTAGAAATATTTTTACTTTTGCACAGAATCAGTGTTTGCAAAAACACTTCAGACATTACAACGTTATTTAAATTTGGCCAACAAAAGACTTAAAAATAGTCAGACATGTTGACTGACGTGCTTCTAAGTTCTAGCAACTCTGTTAACTTTGTTTACATTAGGATGGAAGTTGTAGGAAGAAAGAAGTATTAAATATGAAAGAGTAAGAACAAAAGAATAACCTGAGATGGAGAGGGCCCATTAGATGAAACTAATGGGATCCTAATAAATAAACAAATAAACACAAGAGTTAAAAAAATATATTAAAAAATAAATAAAATAATAATTGACTGTAACGTAACGCACAGCACGATACTGCACAGTCATAAAAATTTAATTCTCAAATTTTCATAAATGTGAAACTGAATAGGATTATTGTTTTAAATGACTGAGTAGGAAAAAAATAACAAATATGCAATTTGCAAATATACTTGTGCATGAAAGGAAACGTTTCCAATGATTCTCTCTAAGTAATGATTGTGATTGTGAAAACTGATAAGAGTAAAATGGGAGGTTGTTGTATTTCTGATAGTGTTTGAGAAAAGCTTTCCAGTAACTGAACTGTATTGAAAACTCATTCATTATTGGTCAAAAAATATTGTAAGCATAAACAGACTTCAGTGATAATCTGAATGTAGAAATATGTATTATTCTGTTAAAGTATTATCAAACGTATTTAGCAGCAAACTGCATAAATACTGGAGAAAGATGTTTAAAAAAAGTAGTGCTCTCACAGAGAAGTCAAACTTCAGCATTGAAAACGTGATTGGACAGTAGGGCTGTCACTCACACACATACCGCTTTGTGATTGGTTAGTTTACGTACTAGGGTGGTTTTCATTCAGGAAGCAGAGAGTGCCATGCGGCTGAAAGGAGAACAATGGAGGCAGGATACTAGGCAAAGCAAGAGTACCCAGCTGCATCAAAATGGCGCACGGAGCTCCATGACGTCGCATGAACCTCCATGACGTCAATTACCGGAAGTGGGTTTTTTTTTTACCCGGAAGTCACGTGACTTAGAGTCACGCCGCCTTCATTTTAGAAAATTCTTTATTTAAAGTTACGAAAAACTTATTCAAAGATATTCTAAAACAGAGAAAGAGCTTTGAATACAAGTAAATTTATTTATGTGCGTTCAAACTGCATCAAATTCCCGGAAGTTACATCACTGACAGCACAATTCCATCCATCCATTTTCTGTAGCCGCTTATTCCTCCACAGAGGGTCGCGGGGCAGCTGGTGCCTATCTCCAGCGGTCAAGGGGCGAGAGGCGGGGGACACCCTGGACGGGTCGCCAGTCCATCGCAGGGCCACACAGAGACGAACGAGACAAACAACCACGCACCCACTCACACCTAAGGACAATTTCACCAGCCCAATTAGCCTGACAGTCATGTCTTTGGACTGTGGGAGGAAACCGGAGTACCCGGAGGAAACCCACGCATGCACGGGGAGAACATGCAAACTCCACGCAGAGAGGCCGCAGAGCCGGGACGCGAACCCACGACCTCCTTGCTGCGAGGCAACAGTGCTAACCAGCTGCGCCACCATGCAGCCTACAGCACAATTCATGTGACTTAAAGTCACGCCTTGTCTTTCTTACAAAATAATTTGACAGTTGCAGAAAACGTATCCAAACATGTTCCAAAAACTAGGAAAGAGC
>SSNR01000722.1:14094-24142 GCA_006937965.1 Callopanchax toddi | reverse complement strand
TTTTTTTTTTTTTTTTCTTCTTGTAATCTGGGTCTAACCAGTGACACATGCTGATAGTAGTTTGAGGTCATTACACGACTGCAACAGCAGGGGGCGCCAGTGTTTTGTAAAGTAGTTTGCATTACTATGGCATTTTTTGCTCAGTTTTTGTTCAGTAGTGTCTTTCCTGACAGAACCCCACACACACTAGAATATGCATTACAGATCTTTGTGATTGTATTAATAGGAAAATATTAAAGGTCTGTAGTTAAGGTATTTTAAATTACTTTCTCAAAATTTAAACAAAAATGGTTTCTATAAAAATTAAATTGAGTCTTTTTCTGAAGATTAGCTTTAAAAGGGGTGTCGTCTTATATTCGGGGTCATCCTATATTCAAGTCAATACAGTAATTTAACTTGTTAGACAGTCTTAACAAGCCAGACTTTCTTGTTCTGTTGGCAGATCATTTTTCTTCTTTTAAGCTATAAAAACACAATTTTGTATTTCTTCTTGTTTCTGGGGGACACTTATTGCAGTGAACACTTTGTATTAAGAAAGAATGTCAGGTTGAGAAGTGTTAATGTACTTTGCCTGACTGTGCAAAGCACAGATTTTGCTGGTGCACTGAGAGGCACACTGGTCAGGTGGGAAAACAACCTCTGTAAACTGAACTTGTTTGAAGCCCTTTCTGTTTATGGGGATTTTTGCCAGTAATTGCTAAATAAATTTGTTTTAATGCAAAACCGAAGTTTTTTATTTATTTATTTTTTACTTCTTTCAAGCAAAAATGTATGTGTTTTTTATCAGGTGAAATTTAAGAATTCGTACATGAAAAATATAAAAAACCCATAGTTTACCTGATAACCCATATGGAAAAGATATATAAAAAACTTGTAAAAAATGAGCATCAGCTTTAGTTTGGTTCATGTATTGTGCACCATATAAGGCATATATGATTTACTCCTGAAAGTGGCACCTTTCATATTCTTTTCATACATGATAATAAAGAAGATCATATAACAACCATATAAAAACTATGTATGAGGTTTATAAGAAAAGTACATGTTAAATTATGTTTTCCACTTATGTTCCATATATTTTCTGCTGTATTTTCTGTTATAATGACATATACTTTACATATAAAAAACATATATATAACAGCTTTAGTTTATATATGTAAAGTATATGTCATTATAACAGAAATGTACAAAAAATCAGGTGCCGCTGACTTCTGCTGCCTCTGAGGTTTCCACCTTTGTAACCCCAGATAACTTCCTGCAGTATACAGTTATGCCTTTTGGCATGAAAAACGCTCCTGCTACCTTCAAACGACTGATTAATATAATAACTGGTGGCATGGAAAATTGCAGCGCGTATCTGGACGACATTGTGGTCCACACCTCCTCCTGGGAGGAGCACTTGAAGGCTCTGTATGAGCTGTTTGGCCGGTTGGCTAAAGCTAACCTTACTATTAACCTCGCTAAATGCGAGTTTGTGAAAGTCACCGTTTCCTACCTAGGAAAGGAGGTAGGACACAGTTTTGTTGGGATGCTGAAAGACAAAGTACAGGCGGTACTTGATTTTCCTCGTCCACGCGCTCGGCGGGAGTTGTGCAGGTTTTTAGGTATGGTGGGATACTACCGTTGTTTTTGTAAAAACTTTGCCTCTGTTGTCAACCCACTAACCAATCTTCTTAGTCCAAAGGTGTCGTTCCAGTGGGGAAACGAGGCCCAGCAGGCTTTTGAAGCCTGCAGACAACTATTGAGTAGCGCCCCTGTTCTGCGCGCTCCGGACCTCTCCAGGTCTTTTAAACTGGAGACCAACGCCAGTAACTATGGAGTGGGTGCTGTTCTGCTCCAAGAGGATGATGACAGTATCGATCATCCTATTGCTTATTTTTCGAAAAAGTCCACCCCCTATCAGGTTCGTTATTCGACCATTGAAAAGGAAACCCTGGCATTATTATTAGCGTTACAGCACTTCCAGGTTTATGTTGGGTCTGGTGAAGGTCCTCTTGTTGTTTTTACGGATCATAGTCTGTTAGTATTCCTTCGCCATATGTTTAACTCTAACCAGCGCTTAATGCGCTGGGCTTTGTTTCTGCTGGACTTTGACCTGGATATTCGCCATAAGAGGGGTGTAGATAACGTCCTGGCGGATGGTTTGTCCCGGTCCTCTGCAGTACCAGACCCGATCGACCCCCTGATCCAGGACATGTCTATACCTGGAGTTGTGAGAAAAGAGAACTTTTGAACATCCTCCGAGAGCTCCCCTTGTAGAGTGGAGAGGGTCTTTCCCTTATGGAAAGGGTTCGGTTTATTGTTTTGATTTAGTGCTGTGGTGAGGGGGTCGGTGTTGGTAGCGCGAGCTGCCATCTCGGGGACACGCCAGGGAATGGGGAGACGGGCTAAGGCAATGGGCCACCTCTCCGTTCCGCTGGGATTTTGTGTTTAATTTGCCCGCTCCCAAGAACTTCCACATGAAAACTAGGTTCAGTTAGTTTTTCTTTTAAATAGTTTAGCGGGGACTCTTGTTAAGTTTTTTCTTGTGGATGTTTGTTTTGGTCTTTTTTTTTCTTATATTGGACTGGAGTTTTGGTTGGTCAGAAAGAAAATACATTTTTTTTGTTTTGATTGGTGTTTTGTTCTTTGAAACAAATGTTCTCTTCCTTTTAAGGTGGGGGGGGGGGGAGAGATATTACGATCTCCTGCCTATCGAGCCGTATTCGGCACCTGATTCTTCCTCCTGTCAGCTCCGCTGACACTGACAGCTTTCGGCTCCGCCCCCTGTCTCCAGAGCGACGCGCCGGGCCCACACAGCTGTAGCGTATTTGATCATCGGCCCAGCGTGTTTAAAAGGAGGGAGCGGCCTGTCATTCATGGGGGAAATTGAGCAGACAGGTTCTGAGCGTGTGGTCCCCCCCCCCCCCCCGATTGCTGACCCAACTTTATTGTTGTAATAGATTGTTCTCCAGCTTTACTTGTAGTTTGGCAGTTTAGTTTAGTTATTTAAATAATAGTAGGTAACTGCCTTTTCTGTGTAGCCTTATTTTTCTTGCCACAGACTCCCTTAGTTTATCTTTATTCTTCCTTTACTTATCGTTTGGAATTAATAGCGTTCATCGCCTTCTTTAGTTATTTCTTGACTCCTTTAGTTGTTATTATAAACCCTTAAATCTTTAGTTTAAACCTCTTAAAGAGTGTTTTAGTAGGGCCTTTTCGTTTTATTGGTTTATTTAGGGGTTTTCCCCTTTTGGGTGATTTTTAGCGTAAGGAGTGATTTTTAGTTTGTCTTCCTTTGCAGGGCCTCCTTCTGCCTGAGCCACAATAATAAACTTAATTAATAATCCGTACTTGGTGTTTTTGGCCTATTGTGTTAGTCCCCTTTATTTTTCCTCCTAGACCCCTATCAGGAGACGTAACAGAGGTAAACATTCTATATTAACAGGAGCTGATGGTTGTACTATCTTGCATAAAAGGCCTGTTCCGACTCAGGTATAAATGTTTTAACATGCCGTAGGTGTTCAAGGAAATGAGCCATGAATCGGAGCTGAGGCTGCTCAAGAAACCTGTCTGGAACAGGATCAAGAGATGGAGGCCGAGGACAGAACAGTCTCCAGCCTCCTCAGGGTGCACTCCGATAAGGGAGGAATCCTAATCGGGATGGCGTGCGTGGCATTTTAATTTTAGTTAAAAAAGGTTATGTCTTATTCTCTTTGTGTTTTTTATGTGAATAAAGTTGTGTACTGTAACATGAAATCAGCTGTTTTTGTAGAGAAAATAAAGTACTGAGTAGATCTGGTGACTTTATATCTGCTATGTCTTGTTTGTTATAGATGGCTTCCTGAACAGCCTCAGTTTGGAGAAATAGCTTTGACATCCCACTAGATCGACGAGCTAACCACTACTCTGAACCCACCATGACCCAAAAGATCTGCTGCCGACTTAAATCGGCTCCAATCATTTAACATTTAATAGTGTTTCATGTGATGTTTTATAACCCGTTGATGGTTTTTAATTTCAACTATTTCCATAGAATTCTATTGGAGCCGTTTTAGGATGACAGC
This sequence comes from Callopanchax toddi, assembly GCA_006937965.1. NCBI lineage: Eukaryota > Metazoa > Chordata > Actinopteri > Cyprinodontiformes > Nothobranchiidae > Callopanchax > Callopanchax toddi. The sequence continues at coordinate 20,096 of SSNR01000722.1, read as the reverse complement.
AATCTGTTTTTACAGCTGGGTTCATTCAGAAAAACCTTCAAAAATTAATTAATTTCATCAAAATATTCCAAATCGATCCAGCTTCAAAGTAGATTACTAAAATTGGTCTAATCTCCATCATTTCATAGCAGTTCATGCTAACGTTATTCTATAAACCTTTACACACCTGTCGATTTCACATTGCATGTTTTTTTCTCTAATATATTGCGAAGATCCTGTCGGACTTGAACCCTGGAGGCACTAGAAGTGCTACATTTAGCTGTAGCTGCTGTATTTATGATTGTAAACCATTTAATGTCAGATTGACAGATTTAAAGGTTTTTAAATAATGTTACATAAACTACTATTACATTTTGACAGTCTTTCACTTTGGCCTTTGCTGCACTAAGCTAGCAGTTAGCCTTGTTTGTTGTAAACTTTCATTCATAAAACTAGACAGAAGGGAGTCTGCATCATTCTTTTTTTAAGATCATATTCAGAATCTTTATTCAAGTCACGCAGGTGAAGGATATTATGATATATATGTATTTTTTTATTGCATGATTCTTTAATATGCTCTCAGCATGATGGTGTGACACTTCTGGTGGTGTCCTAATTCCACATGTGACGGCGGGCCCTTTAGAATAGCTGTGATCCTCCAAACATGACTCTGACAGCTGGGTTTGAGCATCACAAGATGATTTAGCTGTGTTACAAAGCTCCTCACCATGATCCATCTCATCTGAGGGTTGTAAAACAGATCATTTAGTTTAGTTATTAGTCTGTGTCTTTTCAGATTAAGAAAAAAAACTTACTGCTGGAATAAAAGCAACTTTAAAGTCAGGGTTATGGTTCATTTTGGGATTGAGCATATGCTCCAAAATGAAGGGAAACCTGGTAACATTCAGCATAAAGCTAGAGATTAAAATACTGCATCGTTGACAATTTTGTGATGTCTGTGTGGAGATAATGGCACTTTTAAGTTAATACCAGCAGTCTAAATGCACGTTACATTATAACTATTCTGAAAATTGTGCACGAGTCATACCTGTTGTTCTTGTCAAACTGCTGTTAAATGTCCTTACAACCCGGCGTTTCTTCTCTGGAGGTTTATCAACAACAGAGTAGGATGCGGGTGTTCCTCTGTGGGTTTTTTCTCACCAAAATGAAAGAGGAACACACAAAATAAGTTTGTGGTGGTTTTTCAAGTTAGGATTTTCAGCCACATTCTTCTGGGTTCATCTCTGGGGAGGCGGTGAAAACTGAACCGAAGCTCGGAGCCGCTCTCCTTCGCTCCGAGGTGCATGTTCTAAACATCGCTCTTGTAGCCGCAAATTTAATTTTCTCCAAGTTGTTTGTCCAAACGCAAACAGCACAACATCTTCCCGAGCCGCGCGAGTACATTTATCGGGGGTAAATAGTTTTTTAAATCCTCTTTAACCGTTCAATAAAACTGCTACTAGCAATGAAATCTCTGTGCTTGCCAATGGGAAAGTGCTACTTCCGGTGTCTAACCGGATGTTGCTCGCATCATCGGTTCCCCATGAACCTCGCCAGGAATAAGGTGGATAGAGCTTCAGTGTTTTTAAACCGGCACATGTTGTAATGATTGCGACCACTAGGTGGCACGTCCGTGGTATTAAAGCAGCACTGAGCGACTTTTAACCAGTAGGGGGCACTAGGAGGCTACAAATGAAAGTTTCACTTTAACTGTCGTAAATCATCTCACGCCTGAAATATTTCCAGCCCATTCTGCGACCGCTTTCAGCTAATAATTCCACGGATTTATTTACCTGTGAGGTGTTGTAGAGGAAGGCTTTGATTATCCGGTCGGTGTAGGAGAGATTAACACAGGCGTAGCTGCGGGATGACATCGCCTGGTTCAGTCTGCGTGTCAGCCAAGCCGCAGCTGGAGGCACTGAGCCGGCGAAGAGTGCGTGGAGCCTCCGCTGTTCTATCTGGGCCGCGAATATCCTTTTTCTAGGTGATATCAAGTTTTTTTCTTAATTTGAAAAGACACAGATAAATAACTAAACTAAATGTTCTGGAAAAAGGATATCTGCGTCTGGGCCGGGTATGGGAACAACAAGGCAGCGGTCCTCCGTCGCCACACCATTCCCTCTGGCTTGTTGTGTTTACCTTCTGGCTTCACCTTGCTCTAGTCAGCTCGCGGAGAGATTCAGGTCTCGTCAGGTTCGGGCTGAATTATTTATATATTTATTTATTTGTGAGGTGGTGTTGAGAAAATCTTTCAGAACATTATTTTCTACTATATTTCAACATCTGGTTAATAATCAGACTGGTTAAACTGAAATGCTTGCTGAAACAATCCCTCCTCGGCAGGAGTCCGGTTCTGCCGTAAAACAAAAAGTTACATCATACTTTAGACTCGGGTCGAGCCTCAAAACTGTCTAGTGCTGTATCTGGCATGTATTATTTATCAGCTGATTCAGAGCGTGCAGCGAGCTGTCGGGTTGGGCATGGGTTAAAACGCACGGGTTAAAACGCACGAGCGTGGATTCGTGAACCGTGTCCCAAACCATTGAGGGCGATCCATACAGATCATGGATCTATTGTGACCCGTTGCACCCCTCCTGGGCATGTGTGAGTTGCGTGCGTGTGGGTCGGATGTCCTGTGATTCTGTGTGTGTTGAAGCGTGCGCCAAAGGAGCTGAGCCTGCATGCGCGTAAAGGCGCGGTGCCAGGATTGGAGATGCTGTGAGTGTGTGTGTTAGAGGTCCTGCCTGTGTGTCCACTAGCTTCAGAGGTCGTGTGAGCACTCAGTCACTGAGCTGCAACAGGATGTGAAGCTCGTCAGATCGAGGACTCATCGGGACTGCGCAGCGCTGGTCCGCAAAGGCGCGTTTGGGCAGTGGGTTCTGGTACGCATGAATGAAATCCGGTTCTCATGAGGACCAGCGTACTGCTTGTGTGCACCCCTGACAATAGATCCATGATCTGTATGGATCGCCCTCTATGGTTTGGGACACGGTTCACAAATCCGCGCTCGTGCGTTTTAACCCGTGCCCAACCCAACAGCTCACTGCACGCTCTGAATCAGCTGATAAATAATTCTCCTCTGAGAAAGACGTTCATTTTGTCATCATATATCAAGTTCTTTCTATTAGAATCAGTTATTTTAGTTAACTAGAGCAAAGCATCACTGATCATTAACGGATCCATTCTCTGATGCGTGCGCGCGCGGACCATCTGTCAGCTGATCTCTCTGATAGAAAAGACTTATCTATTTCTGTTTAAGATAACGTGTTGTTTTGGACTTTTACATGAGCTAATGCACGTTTTTACTAACGGTGTTCAGTCAGGAGCGCTTGATCGTCACCCCCCCCCTCACCTGCTGCAGCTGTCGGCAGTGAGTGGCTCTGTCTGACCCGAGAGGCGATCAGAAGTCTGTTCACCATTTAATTTGTTTTTATACGATTAAACATTTTATTTAAGCATTGGATTGACATATTGAGTTAAATGCTGTGGATTGAGCAGAAAAATGTTGCTACAAAATAAATAGAGATCAAAGTTTTTTATTTCTCTTTCTGCTGATGCATGAGACCCCCCGGCGTGCGTACCAGACAAGAGCGTCGGGTTCTCCCTTGAGTACATTGTGTGCACCCCTGTTTATAGTTCTTGAGGTTCTGGGTTCAATCTGCAGTCATGCTTTTCAACCTTAACTTTATCCACATAAAGTCTAGCTGCCATATTAGTTTACCGTCACATTCAGTTTCAAATACAGCCAATCGGAAGCGAGGGCTGTGCATGTCATTAATACTAATGAGAATCCTGCTGTTTCAAACTCAGGTGTAAAACAGCAAACTTCTAAAGCTTTTATTAGAAGCATCATAGCTTCTTTCTTTATAAAAATTACACAGATAGCATTGAATTACACTAGAGAACAATGCAAAACTATAAAACAACCCAGTACACCACTCCTTTAATTCAACAGCACACTGTTCTGTAAAACCTTTGATAAAATATTTCCTATTCAGTGCAGTAAGGGTTTCTTCATCAAGTAGGTTTACTTCAACATCAGGTCACGTCTCCAACATTATGCTTTACAACATCCTTTTTTTTTTTTAACAATATCAAAGTCTATATTCTGTTCAAAAAGGTGTTCAGAGGTATCCAGAACTTCAAAATAAAATAAATGAGTTAATAAGAATACTGAATATTACATTTTAGTTGCACTTTCTAAAAATACTATTATATATTTTTCCTCTGCAAGGAAACAGTTCATCACAATTTAGATTGGGTAAATATGAGAACCTGAGTTAAACAGAACAGGTTCAACCTGGACAAATAAAACAGAAGAGCTGGAAATGCCAGCTTTAGGTAATAATGACTAAAGGATAAGAGTCTGATTATTATATGATCAACTGTTGATGTGTCTGATTAGTGACTTATAAAAACTCTGATTTTGAAAAAGATCCTTCATATAATTATTACTTAATTTAATCCATTAACTAGAAAATCATCAGAGGGAGGAAGAAAAATCTGACAGCCTGAGAGCCATGCAGAAGAAAAACATCAAGATTTCAGCTGAAACACTGAGAAATAAAGTCTAAATAAATAATTATTGGTTTACAGACTGGGATTCAAACCCAGATCACCGTGGTGACAGCGACAAATCCTAACCAGTAGCCCACCAGGGATTGTTTTAACTTGCTGTTTGAAGAACAGAAGATGTGCGTGGTGACACGCTGATGCGCAATAGCACTGTGGAAAGAAGAAGAACTCCTGGATTTACTGTCCGGTCCAGACGGAACCAGCTGCATCTGGACCGCTTTTATATAGAGCAGGTCTTGCCATACTCTTCAATATAATCATTTTTATAATATTCATGAGTAATGATGAGTAATCCTACCTGCCGATGCTGCTGATCTTGCCTCTGACTGCGGGAGTTTTTCTGTTTTGAGTTCTAGCCTCTCCTCACCACCCTGAGTCACCTGAAGGGTGACGTCAGGGTGCGCCTGGAGAAGAAAAAGAACCACGCTGGGGACAGCGTAGCAGCATATGTGATCAACCAGACTATAAATGTGGAAATATGGAAAGTCTGCAGAGCAAAACTCACGGTCTAGTTTACTAGGCTATCAAGCCATATCTAGCCTGTGCATTATCTGGGCCTGTCTGTGGGGCGGGGCCAGCCAAGATGGCCCAGACCATGTATGCAAATTCACATTGTGATGTAGATCTGTGACCAGGTTCAAATCCTAACGTTTCAACCTGAAAAAACTGTAAGAAGTCAAAGCTGGAGATAAATGTAGAAGACTGTTTTTATGTTCAGCCTGCATGAAAGGCTCAGGTTGACCTAGTATAATCCAAAAAAACCTGGGGAAAAAAGTTTTTTGAGTAAACCACACCTTTAAACTCAATAAAGGTCATTATTAATATGTTTATTAATATGAAACATGACTGATAATAAAACAAGATAAAATCTTCAATTATTCTTTTGATGTATTTAAGATTTAAAATAATGCATTTCAGGAATTATCATTAATTATGATCTAACCATTACTTTTTAAGCAATGAATCCTGATTAAATACCTCTTATGAAAACAATCATTCATTTGTCATTAAGTCTGTAAAAGAGAAATGAATTTATTAGAAGAGAAAAGTCATGAGTTTCTTCATAGGACGTCAGTAACTGGAGCAGAAAGAGGTTCTGTGTTAAATAATAATAATAATAATAATACATTTTATTTCAGGCGCCTTTCTGTCACTCAAGGTCACCGCACAATACAAGTTGACAATAAAACACAATAAAACTAACGAGTTAAAAACATCGAACATAGAAACACACAGTAAAAGAATAAGACCATCAGTTAAAAACAATCAGTAAAAGACCACCATAAATCTCACACAGAGTAGGCAACTTTAAATAGATGTGTTTTCAGCCTAGATTTAAAAAGTGAGAGAGAAGTACTGTTTCTAAGGTCAGCTGGGAGAGAGTTCCAGAGCGATGGGGCAGATCTGCTGAAGGCTCGTTTTCCCATTGTGGTGAGTCTAGCTGGAGG
>SSNR01000722.1:0-12142 GCA_006937965.1 Callopanchax toddi | reverse complement strand
GGGGGGGGGGGGGGGGGGGGGGGTCTGCCAATACACCCATTAAATCATTAATACAAGAGAGAAAATAGTCCAGGTCAATGTTTTTCAGATTACGGTAGGTAATGGAGCGAACCGGTTTCAAAACTGAGAAAGTGAGGGAAACATTAAATGTCAGGAGAGAATGGTCAGAGAAGACAAATTCCACAGCAGAACAGTCAGTAGGAACCAGTCCAGAACAGCAGATCAAGTCCAGGGTGTGACCTCTGACATGTGTGGGAGAGTCCATAAATTGCTGATATCCAAGACTGTCCAGGCATGAAACAAAATCCCTAGTTGCAGGCAAGTTGGTGTTGTCCAAGTGAAAATTAAAATCACCAAGAATAATAACATTCTGAGATAAGGATGATAAATGGGACAGTAGTTGTGAGAATTCATCTAAAAACCCTCTCTCCGACTTAGGGGGCCGGTAAACAGAGGCAACAATGGTGGGAGTTGAACCAGGTATTTGACAGGCGATGGACTCAAACGAACAAAATTGAGGCAAAGTCAGTGGAATCATTCTAAGGGACTCCCGGTATAGTAGTGCCAGGCCTCCACCACGACCCGTGCTTTGTGGCTGAGCCAGGTAAACAAACCCTGGGGGCGTTGCCTCATTTAGCATAGCAAAGTCCTGAGGCTGCTGCCAAGTCTCATTCAAGGAAAAAATGTCCAACTTACGGTCAATGAGAAGATCATGGACAAGATGACCCTTACCAGTAAGGGAACGGACGTTCAGGTGCCCAAATCTCACCGCGCCTTCCTTGGGGACAGCCGGGCTGCTAGCCACCCTAGCCAGGCTAGCCAGCACACTGCGGTTAACACCTCTGCCAGTCAGTCGCTTTGGAGGCCGTGATGCGGACCAAAAAGGGGTAATTGGTGTCCGGGCATCACGAAGAAAACTCCGTCGGGACCCACGATGCACATACCTCCGTCGCGGCTGGAAGGCGATCTCCGGGAGAGAGAGCAGCGCCGCCACCGGGGGCCCCGGCATCGGTGGTCGAAGCCGAAGCAGCTCAGCCGCCGAATAGTAGTGGAGCCCAGCAGCCGGTTGAAACAGCGATGGTAGGAAGAGTAGCATCAGAGCACCCCAGGTCAGAACCTTATGGACCAGCGACTTCAGCGGTGAAAACGCCATTCTAGCAGCCCAGGATAAAACACCAGCACGAAGAACTCCAGACCGCAGTCTTCAGTCACTCAGGCGCACACCAACGAGCGAGCCTCCACAGGTATGAGATTAAGATGTCTCAAGGATAATCCACAAGACAAAAAATAAAAACTACTATAAAAACATCAAAAAAGCTATTAATTTAAAATACGGCAGGGCAGCGGCGAGCAGTCACGCCAGCGTTCACCCGGAACCGGAAAACCTATGAAACAACATTAAAGTCATGTTGTGGCAAATCCACGTCTGTTGAAGAAAGTTGTTGCAAGCGACTGGATGTTGTGGTTTTGAGGGAACACCGTGTCTGCACAAGTCTGGTATTAGAGTGACCAGTGGCTTCAGTTGACCTTTGACATTTGCATGACCTTCTGATCCTTACACCAGTGAGGGTTGGACTCCACCAGGGCTGCCGTTTGTCACAGTTCTGTTCATAGTCTTTATGGACAGGATTTCTAGGAGCAGCCGTGGTGTGAAGGGTGTCAAGTTTAGTGGCAGGAGAATCTCAACTCTGCTTTTAACAGATGACGTGGTCCTCCTATAGCTTCATCAAGCTCTGACCTTCAGCTCTTGCTGGGGAAGTTCGCAGCTGAGTGTGAAGCTGTTGCGATGAGGATCAGCTCCTCCAAATATGATACCATGGTTCTTGACTGGAAGAAGGACTCTCAACTCCGGGTTGGGAGTGAGGTCTTTCCTCATGTGGAGGAATTTAAGTATCTCAGGGTCTTGTTCACAACTGAGGGAAGTAGGGAGGTTGACAGGTGAATTGGGGCAGCGTCTGCAGTGATGAGGACACTGAACCGGTCTGTCATGGTGAAGAGGGAGCTGAGCCATAAAGCAAGGCTCTCAATTTACCAGTTGATCTACATCCCAATCTTCACCAATGGTCATGAGCCTTGGAAAAGAACAAGATTGTGCAAACAAGCGGCCAAAATAAGTTTCCTCCGCTGGGTGGCCGGGCACAGCCTTAGACATACGGCGAAGAGTTCATACATGTAGGACGGACTTGAATTAGAAGCACTGCTCCTCCATATGAAGGGGAGCCAGTTGAGGTGGTTCAGGCATATTGTCAGGATGCCTCCTGAATGCACACAAAGAATCAAGACATCATTTTACCTCACCTTCTGAAGTCTTGAGACGTGTCCAAGTCTCAGACTTGAGTGGTGCCTGTACCACACTTAGAGAAACATTGATTATAGCTAATTATAAGTGTGGAATCTTGGAAAAAGTTATATGGTTCATCCTGCCTACGAAATTTATAAATGAGTGCAATTGATTTGGTTCATAAAATCTCCATCCCAAAGCTCCTCTAGAGATGTGACGTTCATGAATGAGTCAAATCTTTTGAACGGCTCTTCACTTTGAACGAGGAGAACAGAGTCCTTGTAAAGAACCGTTCATTTCTTTTTATTAACTGTGACGTTTGAGGCCAGGAGACAGTAGTCAACAACACCAGCTCTTTATTTAAAACAACAGTGAGAATAGCAACATGAACCTATCAGGGAAGCTAATTGGCAACACACACGTAGGTGTCGCAACAAAGAGTGTCCCCAAACATAGTTCCACATGAAATTTTTCTTTCAAAATATTGCAAAGAACCCATAAAAGAGCCAGTTTTTAGAACAGATCTTTGAGGGGAATGGCTCCCTAACCCTACTCTAATGAACGGCTACCTTCAAAGAGCCATAAATCCCAACACCAAGCTCCACCACAAGAATGGGTCAAGCAAGGTTAGGTTGCATTATAACAGTGTTATGAAATAAACTAATAAACTGTACACGTGTTAGTTATTTTGTCTGAGGGTTTCCCAGATGTTTTTATTCTGATGGTTTAGTTCAGGGGTAGGGAACGGCCGGCCTCTGGGCCGCATACGGCCTGCAGGCTCCTTCTATCAGGCCCGCCACACATGTTTAATAAATAGTTAAACTCAGAGGGAAAAATATCAAAAAACAACAGTGTTGCTGCGATCAAATCAATAATATCTCAATTTAAGCCAGGATCGAAGTCAGTAAATGCAACATAACGGAGTTGTCAGGTTCTGTGTTGGGTGTGTCTCTCCTTCTCTCTCTCTCTCTAGGGTGTGACAGGCACAGCTGGGTCGCATCAGCAGCTAATCAGGAACTGCTTAAAAGGCTCAGAAGACCAGAAGCCTGCGCCGGATTGTTTTGCTTGCTTGAGTGAGTGATCAGGCCTTTCTCTCTAACCTAAACTACAATAGCCTCGTTTCCACTATCGGAACTTCGGGGTGATTTCTGTGAGGGGGAAAGTGACCGGGACATTCCTGTGGCTCGGTCCTCTCAGCTGTTGTGTCTCCATTACAGCCCCCACCTTTCCGGAACTTTTGTAAGACGTCAGCATCGACGTCACTGACAAGCATAAGGGCGCCAACAGACAAGGAAGTGGAGAATAATAAATAAATAAACAATGGACGAAGAAGCGATGGTTGCGGCGTATTTCTCTGTTTTTATCCATAGTGATGGGAGTGCTGAACAGAAGGATGAATATACTTCATGACGAACTAATCCAACTTCAGAGACACGGTCATTTTGGAAGCTCCGACAACAACACACAGGTAATTTATCTCTGCGTGGTCTGCTTTCATGATTTTCCTTCATCCCACAACCAATCAGCACGAGTTAACCACATTTCCCACTCCGCAAATCTATCGGGCCGATCCGAGTACCTGCCCCTGATCAGGGACTCCGTTAGTCCCTGAAATGGCCCTGAAGACGGCCCTCTCGAAATGGCCTACATAATGGAAACAGTCGCGCGCCTCAAAGTTCCAGTAAAATTACCCCGAAGTTCCAATAGTGGAAACGGGACTATTGTCAGTAAAATACCTGTCTCTGCATTGTTTCCCCCCACCAGAAAACTTGCTCTCCTGTGGAACCTGAGAACCTCAGCTAGCTCCAGTCACACCGGGACCCCAGCTCCAGCCGTTTCTGCCTGCCTGTCCACCCTACAGACACATCTGACCTTCCACTACCCTGTTACCGGACTGGAGTAGGGTTAGCACCCTGCAGGATTTGCACATTTTTTGCAGGTGTGCCATTTGCCCTGCAGCTCGTCTTTAAACCTCAGCTCTGCTCCATGGATGTGTTGCCACAGGGAGGAAAAATGGAAAGTGGCTGAATGGTTTTTTTTTTCTTTCTGGGAAAGTTGAAACTTTGTTTAATCTTGTGCTTTTAGTGAACTTATTTGTTATTCCACTGGGAGGAAACTCACTCATGACGCTTAAATCCCTGTGACATTTGGTTTTGGGAGGGCCCCCTTTCCTAAGCCTGATTTATACTTCTCCGTCTGCGTCGTTGCGGAGACACGCAATGCCATTATGCGTCGACGCAAGCTCTCTACGACATGCTCGCAGAGGCTGACGGAGACAGGCCCAAAATTCTAACTATGCGTCGAAAGCGACGGACAACGCATGCCTGTGATTGGTCGGCTCAACACCCCGTGATCATTTCCGGCTTCATGCCGCTATCAACAGAGTAGTAATAGTAGAATCTCACGGAAGCAGATATGGATCAGCTTGAGAAACGTCTGGCAGAAGAAGTACGAACATTTATATCATCCATCAGTGTCCCTAAAGGGTTAAACAAGAGCTACATTTTCGCTCGTCGTCTGCCTCGTCCTCACTGAACGGACGGACGGACATTCAACAGACGCCGCTGTCTCCTCACTTTTGTTTAATTCTTTTTAACAACATTGTTTGTTCCTCGAGATCAATCTGTTCAAACTCAATCAAAATTTGCTCTCTGTCGGCCATTACTGAGCTGAAATAAACAAACTTTGGTCGACCGGAGGCATTACTGCAGAAAAGTTATGCGCCCTCTGCTGTCCTGGTGGAGAATTGCTTCACAACACTGACGGAGAAGTAAAAATCAAAAACGTCTCCGTCAATACGTGTGCGTCTGAGCGCAAACGTGCTGTCGGAGAAGTATAAATCAGGCTTTAGCCTCCTATATAGCCGCAAGCAGACACACACACATACGCACGCACACACACACACACGCTCAAATACACATTCACTTGCATATACGCATTATGAATACTGAGCAGAAACTTAGCACAATATTCTTGTGCAGGGTGAGCCAGGGTGCAGGGTTACCTAACCCTAACCGAACCTCCTCCCTTCAGACCACTGCGGCTTCTCTAACAGTAAGACCCTCTGGCAACCTTTCATCATCCTTTCTCCACGTTCTCTGGACAATATTAACCTCTCCACTCCTCCCCTTAGTGCTTTCCTGTGAAAATCCAGACCCACTTGGAACTCCAGCCCTCACTACTTTAATAAATCTTTAAATCCATTCTGCTGTGTTGTGGTTGTTGCCGCTTTAAGATCCGTCTGTGTCATCATGACAGGAGTCTGGATGAAAAATCAGGTTACCAGACCGGAGGTCACACAGAAAATACTGGTAAAAAAATATTTTTAAAATGAAAATGGTAAAGTAGATTAAAAGTATTGATCTTTTGTTAAGCAGGGTTTTTAGCTTTTAATTTAATTAGTAAACAGAACCACAAACCCTACTGAACTCCATTCATTAACTGTGACAATATATATATACTTAGTAAAGAAAGTACTACGTAAATAAATACAGTAGACTATTGAGTACTAAATAAACAAATAGATAAGTAAATAAATAAAGTACTACGTAAATAAATACAGTAGGCTACTGAGTACTAACTAAATAGATAAGTAAATAAAGTACTATCAAGGAAATAAATAAAGTACTAAGTAAATAAATATACTTTCAGCATTTCTGAATAAAAGACCCAGATTCAGTTCTTGTCTCTGTTGGACTCGGATTTATTTTCAAGACCAAAAAACCCAGAAAACAATCAGCCAATAAAATGAATGTTTCTTTTAATTACGGTAAGGCAAACCTGTCAGACCCTTTTATGTCTCTTGTCTACAAAAATGTACTGACTCTTTCCCACATAAACTAATACTTTGTTATGCTCAGTTAAATTTGACATGTTTATTAGTGTTGACCACCTAAAAGTGGGGGGAAAACTTACAATTTAATTTTTTTCTTAATGTTTCAATTCAGATTTACTTTATACTTGATGATTTTTGTCCTGTGTCTTGGAATAATTAGACATCACTGGTTTACATTGTGAATGTGGCCCTTGGAGGACTTTATGAAAGAAATGTGGACCCCTATTTTAGTTCTCCAACCTTTATGTCTTCATGTCATCAGAATTTGTGTCTTCACTAGAAAGTACTAAATAATTATTTTGTCCAGTCCACTGCTCTGATCTAAACAACAGAATGCTACAGAGAGCAGTCAGCAGATCCACTTTAGGACACAGTTGATCATTGAATTTTGCCCTTTTGCTGTTTTTCCTGCATTGATGTTGCTCTCCTTGTTGTTAAAGCATCATTTCATATCGCACAGTACTTATTTTCAATGCAAATGTGTGTACTGAAAAAATTATACGGAAGTTTACAACACACAGTTTGTCTGGTTGAGTCCTCGTCAGTCATGCAAAGGCAATAGGACTCATTTCCGTCCATTTTTGGGTTTTTTTACAAGAAAATAATCCTTAACTATTCTAAGTATATTGTTGTATTACTTCAACCTACCTCCTTTTCAAACAGCATAATTGTATCTGTATTGGAAATAAGTATTGTTTTTAAAAGTTAAATGTTTGAAAGAAAAAAAGAAAGAAAGAAAATGATGAAGACCATCATATATAAGTTTTTATGTCGAAGTCTTTTGCTAAAAAAAAATAAAAAATCAACTCCAAATCAGCACAGATGTTGGATGAAATGTGACCCAAGTTGTCAAACGTGTAATATGAGATGTAAATATTAATATGAACCACACTCGGATAGAAGTTCCAGATAATGACGAGGAGCATACTGTACCAAAGAATCATTTGAATGGTACAATTCCAGTAAGAGGAAGTGGAAAATGCAAATAAAAACAAAACGCTAATCTCATAAAGCAAACATTACAAAAATATCAAATGTTTAAAAAACTGTATAACGTTTTACTTGATAGATGAGTCCAACTGGTTTATTAAAAGTTCAAATGAGTTCATTTCACCACTGAGCAGCATCCCCTCTTCTTTTACCAGTAGCTCAGAAACAGCTGATGATGTCATACTAGTCCTCCATGTTGGACTGCTTTGGTCACATTTTACTATCCAGTGTTTGTTCAGACCAACCAATACAAACACATATCAAATAGATCTGAACATAAATATTTGTAGCTATTTTAGGTCATATTTCCTTTGTTTGCAGATTTGAAACTGCATGTTGCTGCTGCAGCCTGAAGATCAGGTTTATGAAGTGCTTCCTCTTCAGCTGATACTATATTTTGACTGTATATTATAACTTTCTGTTATTTAAAATTCAATACTGACAGTGAAGTGGCATCAAAGAGATTTGTTACAAAACATCCTGGTACCCAAGATCAGTGTCCAACTGAACATAATTGTATTTATTTTTTATTAACCTTTATTTAATCAGGAAATGTTCCATTGAGATTCAGAATCTCTGGGAGTCCTGGATTATAACCTGTAATGTAGGGCATGTTGTGTTCTGTGGGGGAACCAGAGTACCCTGAAGAAACCCACACATGCATGGGAGAACATGCAGAAAGGCAGCAGCCAGGATTCAAACCTGCACCCTTCTTGCTGCAAGGCAACAGTGCAACCAACTGCACCACCATGCAGCCTAACATAGAGAAGAGACGTCAAACCCTGTGACTGTCCTGGTAGGCCTTCCCCCAGCCATGCATGTTCACCCCTCTTGTCATGTTTCCAGGATTAAACCAGTGTTGTCGTCCAGGTTCTGCCCCCCTTCCAGGTCCCCTCACCTGCCTGGCTTGTCGGTGGGGTTCCAGCCTTCACTGTTTTCTCCACCTTCTGCTCTCCCAGCAATGGGGACATGGTGTCCAGTATCTGGTGGATTGGTGGGGCTATGGTCCTGAGGTTTGTCTTGGACTGCTCGCTGGTCCTGGACTTTCATCGTACCAACCTGGAGGGTTGTCAGGGGACCTCCTCTAGGAGGTAGGGTACCATCATGAACTGCTGCGTTTCCTGTCATGTACTCTCCCTGTTCACACTCACTCTCTCTCTCAGGCGTAGCTGATCTCCCCGACCACCTGTCAGGTCTCTATTAATATGCCTAATGCCCTCAGGTTCAGTGTGAAATCATCTGTTGCCTTCAAGCATTAATTCATGTTCATGATCCACTGACCCTGCCTGTTCTTGACCATCGCCTTTGCCCTACCTGTACCATGAGTAACTGTTTCTTGACCCACACTTTTTAAACCCTTGTCTGGACTTTTTGACCCTGTAACTTCCTAAGAGGTTTTGAATTGGCCTGCTCTCTCTGGACTTCTCATGTGCATGACCCCGGACTAGTTTCTGGCTAACTTTGCGGATTGTGTTACCCCTCTCCTCCCAGCAGACTCCTCCCCCTTCAAAGCTGAGTCATACAGGACCCTGACGGTAAAAAACAAACAAACTTGTAACCAAAGCTCCTCTAAAGGAAAGGGTCAAACAAGGTTACAGTACGAAACACAAAGTGTTATAAAATAAACTAATGTAAAATAACTGTACATGTCAGTTATTTTTGGAGGATTTCCCAGATAGTTTTATTCTGATCACTTACCTGATATTTTGTTCTTTCTCATCACTATTTTAGTTCTCCAACCTTTATGTTTTCATGCTGTCAATATTTGTGTCAACATCAGAAAGAACTAAATAATTACTCAGTTTAATTTTGTCCAGTCCGCTGCTCTGATCTAAAGAGAACAGACGGCTGATTCACTTTAGGACACAGTCAATGTTTGCTCTCCTTGTTGTCGTTTCATATCACACTGAACTTATTTTCAATGCAAATGTGTGTACTGACTACTGAAATAAATTATACGGAAGTGACAAAATACTCTCTGTATGGCTGAGTCCTAGTCAGTCGTGCACATTCAATGCTTAAATAGGACTCTGTTTTTGAAGTGCTTCCTCTAGAATTATAATAGTGTTCATAAACCATCACTTCAGCTGATACTGTACTTTATTCTGACTGAATATTATAACGTCCTCCCTTTGTAAGACACACACTTCCTGTTATTTAAATATTCAAACTGACAGTGAGGTAGATCAGTTAGAACACTTCCTGTTACTGAGACCAGTGTCCAGCTGAACATCAATAAGAGGCGTCACGTTTAACAGGAGGTGAGTTTACATTGACTTTCTGTGCTTCTGATTCTGGCCTAAATAATGTGGTTTTATTTTGAAAGTTCAAATTTCATTTGATTCAGTTTATTACAGTTTTTCATTTACTAAGAGAATAAAGTTTACAATATAATACTTTAAAAACAAAATGTATTTAATTATTTTGGATGATAGGCTGATTTAGAGACAAGTAAATGTAAAACAATCCCAGTCACTGCTCTGAGACCAGTTAGAGATTCAGCTCCAGTGTTGTTTTCGTCAGCCAAGACGATAACAAAGTTAATGCGTTAACGCACCTCTTTGTGAAGACGTAAATGAGACGCAGACGATCTATATGCAGCACTTCGATGACTAAAATGAGACGAGACGTCTGGGCGCATTCGTCGGCAAGACGAGACAAAAACGTTAAGTCAGTGGAGAAGAGACACGGTATTTGGATAAACGGTGTTTGCTGTGACATGTAAACTTAAGCTCTACTCCTACGCACAGCTTTTATTGTGGAGGGTCAACACACACACACACACACACACACACACATACGGGTTTATGTGGTATAGCTGGACCTTTTTCCCAAACAGGCCCGGTGGTGGTTTACATGGACTACCCTTTCCAGAGGTCCTAGACCAATGAGAGATAGATAAAAATGCTGCAAAAAATCTGAAAAAAATTCAGCTCACTTTGGTGTGTAGATACACACAACACAGCATTTTTTACAGCACCCTGACTGTGCTGTGGTTTGTATGGGCCTTCTTTTTGGTGGTTTATGATAACCACAATCAGGCACTATGAGGACTTTAAAGGGACATTTGCATCATATTTGGCGCCATCTAATTTGCATATATACACACCTGGTTTATGAGGACCAAATATACATTAAGGGGACTTTAAAAGGACAATTGCAAAACATTTAAAAATATCCAAATTAGCATGAGTACACAATCTGACACCAGTCAGCATTAACATAACTTGTCATTTATTTGTAAAACAAATATAGATCAGACATTTAAAGCCTTTTTTATATAAGTACAAACATTTAAAGAAAAACTGTCTTCCCATAATAACAAAATAACTATAATTTTCACAAACTAAGTCAAAATTGTTGAAATGCTTTTCAAAAAAACTTAAAAGTTTGTTGAAAACATAAAAAACCAGAGAAATACCTCTCAAAAAACAAAACACTAATATATTATTATAAATGAGAAAACAATATGACACATAACTATGTCATAATCTATCTTTGCTTCAGGGATTGCCTGTTGGCAGTTATTTCACAGTTTCTCACAAAGTCTCTTGTATTTTGCACTGTTCTTTGACCTAAGACAGGGTTCTTAGCCAACCTACAATGACTGTACTCAATTTTAGAGGCCAGTTTTCCTTGACTTATGTGTGTAACATCAGCAAATACGTTATATCCTCTGAACTTTGACCTTTGTTGATCATCACTACAATAACCCATCTTTTTCCCAATAACTTGGATTAAAATGACTCTTTTATTATGTTGTAACCTGAATCAACATTCCTTCCAGGATCCGGTCATGTCGGAAGACCCAGAACACTTTCTTTAGTTAATAATTAAACTTAAAGACTCTTTGATGTTTCATTCTAAAGGACACTACCTTTAATCCACTGTCCAGAAATGTCTTAATATGATTCATTCATTTTCTTCCAGTATTAATGAATGTTGATGTTGCATCAGTATTATTTCATGTTTCTACTTTTGCTAAAAGGTTAAATCATATAATAATTCCTTTAGGGTTAATCTGGGGTCCTTAATGCCGAGAGCCACGTGACTTGGTAAACTCCTTCCTATAGGGCCACGTGTCAAAAAGAAGTCATGTTAGACTTCCAGCCCGGAAGTCCCCCAGTTCTCGTTCAGCCAGCAACGAGACGAGAAGCGACCGTTTCCTCAGCTACACGGTACGCTCAGGTGCCGACTCTCCCTGCGGGTCTCAAACCCCCCGTTTAAAAGTCTATGTCATCTTCCGCACTCTAAGCTAGACACCATCCGTCTGCTTCGTTTTCGCCTGCCATGGGGAAGAACCTGCGAGCCTCCCCTCCCAGCCAGACATGGGGCTGCTGAACCGACTCTCGGGCTTTTCCGTGCCTTGGGGCGACCTCACCAGCCGCCTCAGGGATCCGAGGACCGTCCTGGGCACCCGACCCACAGACGACCCTCCTGGCCACGCCGAATTGACCCACGGAGCGATCTCAGCAGGTACCAACTCTGATCTGGTAAAACTGAGGCTCTTGATAAGTAAACTCCTGCTAATTTAGTCTCACTCCCCTCATAACTAGTTCGGTAACTCCCTAGATATATCTTATATCACGGGCTCTCGTCATTAACTCTCAGCTTAATGCCATCAGAAGAACTTCCTAAGATGCTACTCCTACCTCATATCTCTGTCTGTTCGTTCAATCTGTTTGCTTAATAAAAGAAGTGTAGTCTAAGTATGCCTACGGTTCATATCTTTCAGGTATAAGGTGCGTAAGTCCTCCCTTTGAATATCAACCGAATCCAGAACCTTAGAAGTATCCCTGCATAACAATTAGATTAGTGAGGGTATCTCAGCATAGCTCAGTGTAAACCCTACCAAACTAAGCCAATCACTTTGCGGTGGTGTGTGTCTATTATAACTATAAAAACAGATTATAATACGCTACATGTGAGTTCTGAAATGTCACATTATAGCAGCAACTTCAGCATGTGACCCCAATTTCTTTGACACTCTTCTGGGTTCTTGGCTGGAGTTTTTTTTTCTGCAAAAAGATGTGTAT
>SSNR01000721.1:129259-141711 GCA_006937965.1 Callopanchax toddi | reverse complement strand
ACTGTAACACACTTTTCACATGTTTGAACCAAAAAGCCCTTTATGGCCTTCAGCTG
This sequence comes from Callopanchax toddi, assembly GCA_006937965.1. NCBI lineage: Eukaryota > Metazoa > Chordata > Actinopteri > Cyprinodontiformes > Nothobranchiidae > Callopanchax > Callopanchax toddi. The sequence goes on along the minus strand of SSNR01000721.1, from coordinate 141,655 downwards.
GTCCAGAACTCTGCAGCGAGGCTCCTCACTGGAGCAAACAGAAAAGATCACATCACTCCTATTCTGAGGTCTCTGCACTGGTTACCTGTTAAATGTAGAGTTCATTTTAAAATCCTGACTCTAACTTTCAGGGCCCTACATGGTCAAGCTCCTCTTTATGTTACTGAACTGATAAAGCCGTACGCTCCAACCCGAGCTCTCAGGTCCACAGACCAGAATCTCCTAACAGTTCCAAGGACCAGATTTAAAAGTCGAGGTGATCGCTCCTTCCAGTCTGTTGCACCGCGACTTTGGAATGACCTTCCTTTAGTTTTACGCTGTATAGACAGTCTGGACTCCTTTAAAAAGCAGTTGAAGACCCAATTATTCAAAACTGCTTTTAAATAACTATTTTATGTTCTCTTGTTGTTGTTTAATGATTTTGATTTATAATGATATTTTGTTTGTTTTATTGATTTTATTTGTTTTTTCATGTTTGATTCTGTTTTCTGTGAAGCACTTTGTGATTTTCTCTGTGAAAGGTGCTACTTTACTTACTTACTTACTTACTTGGAAAATGACTTGGGGACATCTGTGTTCACAGGACTAATTTCCTCCCTGAACATCACAGGTGACTGGAACCCGTCTCAGTTCAGTTTGAGTCACAATGTGAAACAACATTGGGAGGAGGTGGAGAACAGATGAGTGTAAATTGTGAACAAATTGAGACACTTTGTACCACTCAGTCACTGCACCTGTGCCAGCTGACCCATTCAGATGGCTTTTTACAAACTGGCATATGTACATTTTAGTTTGATGCCAACTGGAAATCTGCAGCTTTATTTTCAACTTAGCGCCATTTTTAAGTTTATTCAACACACCGAGTGCTTTTTACAACACTATCCTTCACATTTAAACTCCTCCTGTGTTTACGTCTCCTCCATTTCCTCACTATGTGGATCTGAATAATCCATTTAAACACCACCCCGCAAGATGTTTTATCCTATAAAGAAAAACTCCCATAATTCCTTAGGACAGAGTGGAGAGATGATCTCAGGCTCAGATTTATGAGGATAATAAATAGCAGAACTGGCCGTGTGACCGGCTCTGGGTCATTGCAAATCTGCTCTGTAGCGTCATGACGATCAGCTTCTGGAAGATGTGCTTCTCACCGCATCATTAGTTTTACTAGTTTATGAGTCAGTCCCAGTAAAACCAGTTCAGACTGGTTTTCTTTGAACCAAATCATATTAATGAGAAACTGTTTTAAATCTGCAGACTCTTCAACCTGAGGAGGATTCCTCCGGTCAGCAGTTAGCTAATAGCAGACTGTAATGTGCATATTGTTATTGTCTCTAACATGATGGAGTCTGCATAACGTTGGAAAACATCACGTCAGCGTTTTGTTTGGGAGTCTTGTTTAAATCATCCTGGCAGCAGCGACACGTAGCTCAGATCATCCATCAGCATCTTTAATCACTGATGCTGAAATTCATCATAAAGCTGCAGAGTTCAGAGGTTTCTGTCCCAAAATGTGTCAGATATTTTTCTCATCCAAGAAGTTCCTCAACACCAGAGTTCTGTTTGACCCAATGGACCAGTCTTCATCTCCTCCCTGTTTACAAACACTGACAGAAGCTTCAGTTTAATACATTTAAACCATTTCAGACTTCTATTAAATTTGTCTTCTATTTAGTTTTTTTGTAACTAAATAGGAGACATTGGTGTATTCTGTATATTTTATTAGAGATCTTCAGATGCCATCTGTCAGGTTGAGAACAGTAGGTTTAAAGGGACATTTGGGTCCTTTTAGTGTGGCATTCTATCAGTTATTTTCAGTAAGGACCATACCCACTGGTGACATCACTCAAAGTGGGTGGAGTCTCTGGAAACAGGAAGTATTTCTCTAACTGGAGTAATACTCAAAATTGACCATGACAAGGTTTGTTTAGTTTATGTTGTTTGTGCTGCAGCAGTTTACCTTTGAGGTTTTCAAGTTTTTTTCTTGCTGTGTTTTCTCTAAACCCAGGATGCAGCTGTTTGAGGCAAGTAGAAAACAGCATCGACGGGGGAGTTTCCAAAATGTCTTGAAATGTTCTCGAGGTTCTCAGTTTCCTTGCATGAGTCCCAAGACCTCGCCATGTTGTTGCTGAAATGTTGAACAAATAAATTTGCAAAGCAGATTTACAGTAATTTCAAAATACTGAGTTGTCGCAGACATTTGGAACACTTCCTGGTTTAGTTTCTGAGTCAGAATGTGGAGAAATGGGAAACAACTCTGGGAGGAGTTGGACACCAGATTGTGAGTAAGATTAGGGTAAATTGCAAGCAAGTTAAGATACTTTGTGAAAAAAATCATGACAAAAATGTGCACAACATTCGCACAAAGGTCACCAAATGTCACCATTATTCCTGACACAAGTAACAAATTGTGTGTTTACTCACAGCTTTGTGTCTCCAACTGGTCGCTGATGGTTAGACTTAAACCAGACTCGAATCAAACACCAAAATATTTCTTCTTTTTTGTTTGACTATAGTAACAAAGGTCTGTTGTAGCATTTCAAAATTATTCATGATTTAGCCAGGAAAATAATCTCAGTGTTAATAGATAATTTAAATGTCTAAAAACTAGAAAGGAAAAAAAATCTGAAAAAATAACAAGAACAACTTTTCTTTAGTATACAGCAGCTCTGAAAGACTACAGGCAAAACATTTAGGTCAAAGTAAAGCTTGTAACCTAAAATAACTTTTTTGTTATGTTTCTAAAAGGTTTTATTCTTTATTTGTATATTATGCACCAATTCTTCTGCATTCATTTGAATAAATAATTTCTAGCATTGTATGCCAGACGGCCAGGACCATTTTTAAAAAATAATTTTTAGAATGAAGCTGTGATCATCAAAACGTTACAAATCAATCTCTTCTCCAATCATTTTGATCCAGTTCTTCTCCTACACTCCTGTTTTGAGTCATTGATGTGTCACATTAGTATTAAAATCTCAAAACATTGAAGAATTTATTTCCTTTCTCACAATTTAAGACAACTGAATCACACCATTTACACCAGATAATGTCAAAAAACAATAAAGTTGCTTTATTTTAATAGAAAAGTAAAACTAAAGTCCATATTCATATAGAATGTCAGATCAGTGTGTGCAGGGAGGCCTTTAGGTATTTGAAGTTCTAAAACCTTAAATTAGGAGCTGAATTAAAAAAAAATAGCATCAGTTTCAGATCAAGTCTTACTGCTTTTAATTTAAGATCATCACCATGGCAACCTGAACTCACAGCTGATGGATATTTGGATATCAGCATCTTCTCTTGTCTCGTTATACTTTTTGATGTCATAGATGGCCAGAGACAGTTTAAAACTTCAAATTTTACTTCAAATTGTACTTTTTGCTGTCTGAATGCATTTTTAGAGATGAAAGGAAAATAATTTATAACACAACTCATCATCATCTACTGACCTCCAACCTCTGATGGTCACCAGTAAATTTTATTTTGGATCCTCTGGATTTCTTGGGATAAATGTAACACCAGGTGGAGTGTGTGCATGCATGCGTGTGTATGTCCATGAGAGATTGTTACGACCCCCTTTAAGGTCTAGAAGTTTTATTGGGGGTCTAACACAAAAGTGCTCAGAAACAAGGTTGATGAGTTTATCAAAATGCTTTTATTTTTCTCCCAACAATAAAACCAGCAGGAAGAGATACTGCTGAAACAAAAGAGTTTTAGTTAAATGAAAATACTCTTCAAATAAAGGAGGGGAGACTAAACACAAAACGCTGGGGAAATAAACCCAGGTAAGAAAATACTAAACTAAAGACGCTCTAAAACTAAGAGGATGGAGGGAAACTAGAGGCAAACAAAACAAGCTCTTTAACGAGCTGCCAAATCCTGCTCTATAAGTTAAGCAAAGTTCTACACAGAACACTAACGTAATCTAACCTATTCTTCCAAATCACACCACCACTAATTCTGTGAAACCACAGCCAAATTGGGGGACAACAGCACGGATCTGAGCCCCCAGAGCTGGTGACCAGCTCAGCCTTTTAAAGCTGTGGCTGATTACAGATCAGCCACAGCTGCAGAGTTCCTCAGAGCTGCAGGGGGCGGAGCAACAGGCTGCAGGTAGACAGCCCTGGGTGCAGGCTGCAGCACCAAAAAGGAGGCACATGTAACAGAGATTATAAACAATAGCCGGATGTATCTGGGCTCAGACCCTCTCACACACACATTTCTGTCATTGTTCCTGGAAGAAACTCTCCATCTGAATGTGAAGTGGGCATCGACTGATGAGTGTGATCAGATCAGGTCTGCGTCGCTGTGTGATGACGAATGGTTCAGTTGAAATCCAAATCTATATTTCTGTCACTCAGTCAAGGACACCAGCTCTGAGTGTAATAGCAGAGAGTTAAAGCTGCTGCGTGACCTGAAGTGTGTGTGTGTGTGTGTGTGTGTGTGTGTGTGTGTGTGTGTGTGTGTGTGTGTGTGCAGCTGTGTTTTATCTCCTGTCAATGTTTGGGTTTTCAGTCCTGCTCTCTGGGAAAAGTGAGGAGAAACACAGGAAAACACAGTCTTTCCTATGAGAATTATCATAGCTAATTTGTGTGTGTGCGCGTGCGTGCGTGTGTGTGTGTGTGTGTGTGTGTGTGTGCTTGTTTGTTTAGGTTCCCCGTGTGGAGCTGACCCTCTCTGAACTCCAGGAAATGGCCACCAGACAACAGCAACAAATAGAGGCTCAGCAGCAGATGTTGATCGCCAAGGTAACGCACATAGCAGCTGGATGATCACCTGTCAGAGTCTGAAAGGAGTTCAGACCCTCAGTGTGTGTGTGTGTGTGTGTGTGTGTGTGTGTGTGTTTAAATCTCTACACATAGAAACAGGAAGTGTGACGAGTCGTGATAGGAGCTAACAGGAAATACACACATTTCAGGTGGTGTCCCACCACAAAACCTCACAATCAGATCATAGTAGATTCTTTAGGAAGGGACCTCTGAGAATGACAGGAAGTGAGGTAATCAAGGAGCTGCAGCTGCTCTACAGCAGAGAGAAGTGTCTCAGAGTAAAATGTATAATCAGCTCTGACTTAAACCTCTGACTTTAATTTGGCTCATGTTTGTGTTGATTTTCAGCCATTTTCTGCTCATACAGTGACAGATTAAATGTGTCCTTCCTGTATGTTAAGAACTGTGGATGGAAACGTCCTGCTGCTGTAAATTTATCAAATATATATCCTGAACCACTGAATCAATACTAATAAAACTCACAGAAAGTAATTATTTGAATTACAGAGCTGTGAAAACATATTCTTAGAGATGTTTTTGTTTTTGCTCTTTTGTCTCATAAGTATTTACAATCAGGAAGTAAATTTCAGTACCAGACAGATAATCTGAGGAAAAACAAAAAGTATTTTTCAGATGATGATTTAGTTTCTTAAATTGATGTTTGGGTCATTCTGAAGTTGCGTATTTATCTACAGTAAGGACCACCCACTGCTAACATATCCCAGCATGGGAAGAGTCTCTAGAAACAGGAAGTAGTCCTCTGAGTCAGGTCAGGAGAGACACTGCTGCAGATCAGTGACAAATTATTGGCTCTTTGAAACAACTTGCTCAAAAACTTCATACTGATGCATTAGAACTTCATGTTACCACAGTGAACCTCTACAATTTTGCATAAGATAATTTGTTTAGTTTGTTTTAACCAAACAGCATTTGAATTACTATGCTGCCGTACGTGTCACTGTAGTGACATAAACACCATGAACTAAACAAATGTCTCATACTAATCTGCTAACCCAGATTTAAGAAATCACTTAAATAGAACCTGTGTGACATCATGAAGCAGGCTAAAAGATCTCTAAAAGCAACACATCATGTCCTGTTCTAAAGGGATTAAATAACAAAAAACCCAGAACAGCAAGAACTGAAGGTTAACTTGGTTAAAGTCAGAGGTCATGAGTCAGCAATAAGAAAGAGACGGGTGGGGGTGTGTGATGTTATTCTTTGGACTGATAATATCAAAGTGTAACTCTCTGGAAGGTGTGTGTCCCGTTCCATCTGGAGTAAAACCAGATCGTCCTCCCATCAGTCAGACATGGCGGTGGTAGTGTGATGTCTGGTGCTGCTTTGCTGATTCAGGACCTGGACCACTTGCTGTCATTGATGGGACCATGACTTCTGTTGTCTACCAGAAGACCCTGAAGGAGAATGTCTGACCTTTGACCTTTAACAGACTCTTCATTTGGCTGAAGTGAAACAGTTCTGTAGAGTGGGAGAAAATTCCTCCACAGTGTAGCGTTTATAAACTCTATTTATATGGGTTATAATTGGCACATACTTCTGTAGAGTCGCTAATAGGTTTTGTCGGTTTTACACGGAGAATATCTCTTGATACCTTCACCTGTTAGTGCTTACAGGAATATCTCTAGGTTCAATTCTGATGTCACAGTGAGTAGATTATGCATTTAATATTGGCAATAGAAATCTGAGTCATAGAATTAGACTTCATAATTTTATTAAGAAAGACGTACGACAGATATCACAGATAAGAAAGAGGTAGTTAGCAGGTAGTCAGCATTAAGTCATTCACGATGGTAAGGTGTTCTGAATTGAATCGTAAATAAGTTTTAGCAGCCTGAGTCCTCATGATGGTTTAGGAGACTAGGAATTTTACTTAATTTAGATTAAGGATTCTGATGGAGCTTAAGAGTACTGATGGATCAGTTTCTAGTTTGAGTGAGCTAAAGTTGTTAGCTTTTATCAAGAGGCCTTTAAGCTTTACCAGGATTGTGGTACTTAGCTGCATTCCATGGATCAGCACCGCTGGAGTCGGATGAGACAACGCGGGGGTGGTGTTCCCTCCTCGGTCAGGATCAGACGGCTGCGGGGGCCTTGGGCCGCCGGGGGCCACGGTGTTGTCCGGGGATACGAAGCTCAGTGGACCCATCTCTGGCAGGGAGCGTCGAGGGCTGGCATTCCCATAACGGAGCGTCAGACTGAAGGTGTCTGACCTCAGGGGGAAGCTGGTTTCATCGGCTCAGACGGGCTGAGAGAACCGTCTCCGGTTGAGCTGGCAACAAGCGTCAGCTGTGTAGAGGTTGACAGCTGAGTGTCAGGTCAGAGTCAGAACCAAAATCGCTCTCTAGCTTCCGGGGTCGGAAGTTAAAGGAGGAATCTGAGACGTGGGCCAATCAATGGGGGAGTTATTAATGTCACGTGACTCAGACCGCTAACTCTTATTGGTTGTAGTAATGAGTGACGTAGTTGTCATAACCTTTATCAGTATATAATACTGGTGTATGGATAAACATTCATTAATACTGGAAGAAAATGCATTAATCACATTAAGACATTTTAAGACAGTGGATTAAAGGTAGTGTCCTTTAGAATGAGACATCAAAGAGTCTTTAAGTTTAATTATTAACTAAAGAAAGTCTTCTGAGTCTTCCGACACGACCGGGTCCTGGAAGGAATGTTGATTCAGGTTACATAATAACGGAGTCATTTTATTCCAAGTTATTGGGAAAAAGATGGTTATTATTTGTGATGATCTTAGAGGTCAGACTTCAGAGGTAGTAACGCATTTGGCGGCGTTACAACAGTGACGTGAAACTAGTTATTAGTTATCACAAACACTGGATTGTTGTTGTTGCCTCCAGTGAGTGTTACAACCTGTTAGGGTTAGGGGGACGTTGCTGTTTAACAGACCAGAATGGTTTGGAGAGCTTTGTTCTTTAAATTCTACATTAAATCATCATTTGAAAACTGCGTTCTGTATTTCCTCAGGTTATCTTTCTCTGATTCTGAAACCTGTTTGCTGAGTAAAAAAACTACAAGTTTCACTACTTTTGTCTGTAATCAAACAGGCTGCTATGTAATGTGCTGTTAGTGTATGTGTGTGTAGCTACATGCCCCTTTCCTGTGTGTGTGTGTGTGTGTGTGCATGTGTGTGTGTGTGTGAACGACACCAGTCAGCTTTACAACACGTCAGCATGAAACAGAATAGAGTGTAAAACTGCCTCTGTCAGCTTCACACACAGCAGCTCTAAACTAAATGTTTCAGTGTGTTGAGTTCAGATTCTCACAACTAAAGAAAAAAACACAAACGTTAAACAGCAGGTGAGTAAAGCAGGTTCAGAACATCTCAGGAGAGTTGATTTAAGAGTCTCATCACTGATCCATGAGCTGATTGATACAAAGGATTTTAAATTTAACAGTTGGAGACAAAATGTTTAATCATTTTAAATGTAAAGCCTCAGTAGAATATTCAGAGCTAAAACTCTTGATCTCCCCGCAGGAGCAGAGACTGAGGTACCTTCAGCAGGGAGGCAGGTCCAGCCAGGGACAGACCCAGGTAGGTCTCACCTGTCTGTCCATCAGAGTGTGTACTTTATGACAGGTCATGGATAAACAGATGTAACCCTGCAGATCCTGTTAAATCCACTCAGAAACACGATGATCGGTGTTTCTTATTCATGTTGCAGTCTGAAGCTGAGAAGCTGCAACGGCTCAAAGAACGAGTGGAGACGCAAGAAGCAAAGCTGAAGAAGATCCGAGCCATGAGAGGTCAGGTGGACTACAGCAAACTGATCAACGGAAACCTCTGTGAGTCTTCTGATGTAGTTTACAAAATCAATACAATCCTTCCTAGAAGAATGTTTAAAAACAACAGAAGTGTTAAACAGAGAGAGACTGTGCTGAGTTAATTTACATCTTTAGAAATATTTGAATAATGATGATTAAAGTTTAAATATTTCAACGATAATGGGATTTCAGTGTGACTTTTTCTGCTTGAAATCCTTGTAAATGCTTGAATTTTATGTGGTTTTTAAAAAAGGGTTTGAAACTGTTTATCCTTCATGAAACAATTAGGTGAAATACTTGTTTTGAACATACAGTATGTATATGTACACTGTAAGAGAAACAGAGTCCTGGTAAACTCCTGTCAGGACTTAGAGCAATATCTGCGTCATTTGAAGTAGCATCTATCACTTAGTTATCTACAATATGGACCACACCCACTAATGACATCACTCAACGTGGGTGGAGTCTTTAGAAGAGGAAGTAGTCCTCTGACTGGAGCAATATTAATGGATAGTCATATCAGAAGATACATTTCTCTGGTCAGAGAACTTCTTCCTGTTTCTAGAGACTCAGCCCACTTTGAGTGATGTCACCAGTGGGCGTGGTTTGTACTGTAGATAAATAACATTGAACACCACTCCAAAATGACCCAAATATCCATTTAAGAGTACAAGCATTTCCATTTATCCTAATTCAGATTTTAATTTAAACAATTTAGATACAGGCAAAACCCCAGTGAATTCTTTGACATTTTTACTGTACATTCTGTCCCATCTTTATAGACTTGTTTCAGTGTGTACTGTTCATGTATGTGTAACTCGTGCAAGGTGCTGAAAGAATCTTGAACATGCTTGAAAAGTGATTGAATTTGATTTTGACTAACGTGTAAGAACCCTGTGTTTGTGTTTGTGCAGCTGCAGAGATCGACCACATGAGCAGCTTGTTTCAGGAGAAGCAGGCGGAGCTTCAGTCTGCAGTCATCAGAGTCGACCAGGTGAAAACCTGCTAAACTATCAACTAGTTTGTTTCAACCAAACACCTCCAAATTATTATGCTGCTGTACGTCCTGCTGCAACAGCATAAGCAGCATAAGCTAAACAGTCTCATGATAAACTGTAGGTTGATAATATAGCATTCTAATTAATCAGAATTATGTTTTTTTTAGCAATAGTTGTTGTAAATACCTGAAGGTTAGCTGCTAATATGTCACTAATCTGCATCAGTGTCTCTTCTGATCTGACTAGCCATGAGCATTACTCCAGTCAGAGGAGTACTTCCTATTTCTAGAGACTGGGGCGTCGTGTAGCTGTGACTACAATGTAGCTGATCACCACCAGTGTGTGAATGGTTGAATGACTCTTGTGTTGTACAGCGCTTTGAGGAATGTAGAGCACTCTAGAAAGTGCTGTAAATACAGGCCATTTACCATCTGACTCTGTCCACTTTGAGTGATGTCACCAGTGGGCGTGGTCCTGACTGGATAATTAACTGATATGAAGCCACGTCACACTTCTATAGATCTAATATTTATCACATAAATATAGATTAAAAATGCTAATGTTTCTTCTGTTTAAAAAAAACATTTTTGTTTTTTTTTCACAGGAAATCTCACTGTGTATTTAGCTGTAAGCAGCAACATCTACGTATCTGTTTTTTTTATTTTGTAGCGATGCTGTTGTCCATCAGAACATCTCATTCTGCTCATCCAAATTCTTTAATAAACTCAAATCTCTCTCCTGCTGATGTATTTTTAAGTGGACATTAGCTGGACTGACGCTAACACCTCCTCTCTGTTGTGCAGATCTAGATTTTCTTGTGGTTCTGGTCGATCACGTTCCAGCAATACTTATTAAAAAGTTGTTCTCCTGAATTATGAACACTCGTTATTTGCCCTCTTTTCCTCAGCTCGCTGTAAAATGAAGCCTTCTAACACATCAGACAGACACAGTAGTGGTGAAAAACATTTTTATATTATCCCTTTAAAGGGTGCTTACTGAAATACCTAGACATTTTTAATTCAACCATTTGTTCTTTTATCCAAAAAGGTACAAAACAGCTTTTCTCGAAGTTAAGGAAATGTAATAAATCATGTGACATAGTGCACAAGTAATCACATATGGTCACTTGCTCTGCACACAATAAAAGGAAAAACCCAGATTTATTTAGATTAAATCCAGATGGTTTAAAACAATCCACGGCTTTCTAAACTAAATTGACAAACTATGTAAATGTCATTAAATTCTGTGATTCCATCCATGCTCTCCATAATGCGGACGCCCTGGGCCTTATTCTATCTCTGTTTTCTGTATCTAAACTACTACTACTACTGCAGTCATTTAGTGGGGTCTTCTTGTCACTTGGTGGGTGTAACCAGAGAACCAGATGTGATGATGTCACACTCACTTCCTATTTAAATTAAACAAATGCTTTTTAAGAGTTGTTTACCTGCAGCAGATGTATAGATCTTAATGTCATCTCAATTTGGATTTACTAGCTGACTCAGCAGTTAGAGGACTTAAGGAGAGGCCGCCTCCAGCTGCACTCTGGGTCCTCGGCTCAGGGGGGACCCACCGGATCCCAGGGGGCACCAGGGGCCCATAAAGGATCCCCTCTCTCTGGCCCTGCTGCCCTGGAGCTGAGGAAACTCTACCAGGAGCTGCAGGTAAACTCACAAAACTCTTGACTGATTGAAACAGAACCGGCAGGTCCACTAGTGACGATTTTTGTGTTTTTCTGGTTCAGGCGCGTAACCGCCATAATCTGGAGCAGAGCAGCAAGCTGGCCCATAACAAGGAGCTGCTGAACAAGAGGAACGCCCAGGTGACGGTGATGGACCAGCGCATCTGTGACCTGAGAGAACGTCTGCACAAGAAGAGAGCAGAAGTAAGAATCCCCCTCAGCTGATCAGAACCTGTAAACACTCACGTTGGTTTAAACGTTCAGTAACTTTGGGTCTTGTTGTCCAGCTGAGTCGTATGAACGGAGGAGGACCGTCCTCCCCTCAGAGCTCTCCCCACTCTGGAGGGGGAGTCTCAGGTCGAGTGGCGGCCGTCTGTCCCTACATCCAGGTCCCAGCTGAGGGCAGACCTGATCCGGGACATCCTCTGCCTCCTGACCCACCTCCCAAACCCACCCCACTCAACCACATCCGCTCCCTCTCAGGTTTTTACATTTTTCTTTCTTCTTGTTTCACATTTGAAGTCGCTGGAGTTTCTTTCTGAGCTCTAACTCAGTCGTGTTTGTTTTTCCTGTCTGTCGACTCCTCATCTCCTTTTCCCTTCTCTGTTAAATGTTCCTGGTTTATCGTGGTTACTCTGTGGTCCTGGTTTGGTGGTGGTTGACTGTAACTGTGATGTTGTTTTTGCTGGTTGTCACCGTCTCGTGGTTGGTCTTATGTTTTGTGGTGGTGCAGAGGAGGACAGGACTGGCACCAAGAAGCCTCCCAGCCAGTGGAAAGTGTCAGATTTAGACATCGTGCTGTCTGGGCCCACCGAGACGTGGGATGGCCCTCCATCCCCGCAAGGAGAGGACGGTACCAACAGTGAGTCCTGGAGTGGTAGCTACAGAAACTCAGGAGCTCATTTATTTACACACGCGTTTATATACACGCGTTTAAGTTGTAAAATAACCTAAACCCTAAGTACTCAGTAGGTGGCTTGCGGGACGGATATAGCCCATGAGCCTCCTATTTCTGGCCCTCAAGCCATCTACTGTGTTCCCCAAGCTTTCAGTGTTTTATAAAATCTACTGCGAAACGGCGTGGTACCTCCTTCACAGCTTCAGGAAGAGCTGCTGCTGTATCCCCCCCCCCCCCCCCCCCCCCCCC
>SSNR01000721.1:102361-129249 GCA_006937965.1 Callopanchax toddi | reverse complement strand
TCCCCCCCCCCCCCCCCCACTGGCTGTTGCGCACAGGTTGTCACAACTTGTCACCAATCTGCAGCATCTCTCCTGATATGACTTGCTATAAGTATTGCTCCATTCAGAGGACTACTTCTTTTTTTGAGTGACTCCGCCCACTTTGAATGATGTCACCATAGGGTGTGGTCCTTACTGTAGATAAATAACTGACAGGAGCCACTTCAGAACGACCCAAACATCCCTTTAAGGGTGCATCCTCCTGGGTTGTGAGTGTTGGACACTAAATTGCAAAACCATTTGTAAATTCTCAGTCTGACTGAATTAATTCCAACAATTAAGGCTAACTTCAGATGTTCCTATGTGCTCAATCTTATTATGATGTAATATAATCAGACTCCAATATGAAAAGTCTGTGACCCTGAAGTGATCTACATGACATCACTTGTGCTTAAATGTAAATGTCCTCCGTTTGTATAGCACTTTTCTAAGTCATGGTCTTCAAAGTGCTTTACCTCAGTCAGTCATTCCCATGCTGACAGGAGGAAGTTACATCATAGTAACAGAAGCTTACAGGAGTAAACATGGATGCTGCATGTTGTGTGGATCAGTTCTAAAGGTATGCTGTTAGAGTTAACAAAATGCTGTATAATGACGTGAGAGTCAGATTAAATTAAAAATGACCCTTCAGACTGAGGTCACTCTAAAAACATCAACTAAAACCTGATTCAGGACCACCTATAAAAGTGCCCAGGGTTGGATTTCTGCTGTCATAAAATCCAATCAGGGTCACACATGGGCTAAAAAACCTGACGTGTTCTCGTTGTCTGTGATGTTAATGATTATGTCTCAGTTTGTTCACAATCTGAAGTCTAACTCCTCCTGCCTCACATTTCTGCACTTCCTGTCTCAGAAACTAAACTGAGAAGGATTCCAGATGCTCGGGACGACTCTGACTATTAAATATTACCGAGACTAAATGTCTGTGTGAACATGTTCTGGTATTTGTTGAATTGTAAATGAGGCCCTGAGTAAATACTACTCCAGGTATTTTTAAAACATGTTTTGTTATTTGTTTATGAAAATATTTTCATCCACATTATTTTTTTGGGGAAAAACACTGAAATACTCTACTGCACTACTAGGTGGTTTATGAGAAGCTCCAAATCTCACTTCCGCAATGAGGCACCAACAACATAGGTTTCAAATAAATGATCTTTGGAAAGTGTTTTTAAAAATGTTTTTTTTTTTTTTTTTTTTTTACCAAAAATCCCATTTGTATGTTGACAGGAGGTGCTAACTCAGAAAGCTATCGGTGGACAGGCCCTTAGGCTCACACGTCTCGTGAACATATCAAGACATTTTGGGAACTTCCTTGTGGTAACTGATTGTAATTTGTCACTGGTGCAGAACCAATCAGGCCTAAACAAAGACTAGAGCAAAGACCGGAAACCAAATCTGAGTCCTGGACAGTAAAATCAAAGCAGACTCTGAAACGCCGCCCGCCCAGGAGTGTTTGTGTTTGTAGAATTATAGCAGATGGTCAGGAGGGAGAACATAATTAAATCAGCATCACAAACTGACCTTAAAATGTTCAGGTCGTGTTTAGAGACGACATCTGATCATCAGCAGCTGCTTGAGATTAGCAAACATGGTCAGAGCCATAGTCATGACCTCTGACCTGGTGTGGAACAGTATCATGTATCAGTGGTTTTAAAGTTAGAATTATTATTAGGATAAGGAATAACACTCCTTAGATACATTTGCCTTTGTCTATTTAAAGCCGCTCTCCGGAGGATTTCATCAGGAGAACAGTTTTTGAATCTAACGTCCAAAGGCTCCTCCTCAAAACATCTCAACACGAGCGTCCAGTCACGTGTGCGCACGTGCACATGGCGCATATACGTTGCGGGCATAAACTGTACCGCTCAACAGGCCCGGATTAATGCACAGGCTAGGTATGGCTGAAGCCTAAGGGCCCCGTGTGTCTGGGGGCCCCCATTGGTCAGCAGGGTTTTTCAAATTTGCATAGCGGCCGCCTCCAGCTGATTTCACTCTGCCCGCAGCTGTTGTGGATGTTATGCAGTTGCAGCAAACAGGTAAATATTGTTTTGGGTTTTTTGTATCCAGTAGTTTTGTCAAAAAAACCCAGAACTTCTGTACCAAGTCGGTACTAAAACAAATACGGTTCCAGGATTTATGAAGTACCGGTGGTACCAACGTAGCGGGTACACCTGGTTTTTGCGACGCTAGCTGATCATTTTTCGTTAATTTCGGTCATTTGACAGATTAAAATCACACACTTGTGTGTGTGTATGTGTGTGTGTGTGTGTGTATGTGTGTGTGTGTGTGTGTGTGTGTGTGTGTGTGTGTGTGTGTGTGCGTGCGCGCGCGCCATCAGACCGCGCTGTATTGGCGAGTGGCTGCAGCAGCCTGTCAGAGGGACTCCTCCTGCGTAAATGCGCAGCGCTCCGGATTCTGGACGTGGAACGCCACGTCCAGAATCCTGGAGCTCAGCGGTTCAGAGAACAAGAACTCCCAGAGCGTTGAACCAAGTTGGTTTATTTTCTAGATCAGTCTGGATTTATGAACTGAACTGAGACATATAAATGTTGCAGTCAGAGGCGATCGCGTGGATGCGCTCATGCGCTGCGCTCCTCAGACGGGGAGAGTTATTAGAGTTCCCCAGATGAAGACTTTGTCATCAGCTGGTTTATTCTCTAGATCAGTCTGGATTTATGAACTGAACTGGACCTGGTGTGCAGATCAACTGAGCTGAACCATCAGAACCACGATCTTCTGTTCTGCAGCTTCATTAAACATCAGGTTCTCCAAACTGCAGTGGAGGAGGAAAGGTCAAGGAACGATTACAATATATTTTTTAAAGAAATGAAATAATGCTGCCGAAAATGTCATTATTATCATTTCTAAATTAATAAGTGACAGGTAGAAATAGATTATGACCGGATTTTCTTTTTTACCGTCAGTCAGGATGGTACCACCTCTGCCTCTATTTGAGCAGGAAAACCCTGAAGTATATGATTTTATTTAAATTTACATGCAAGAATATTCTTAAACTGTATTGGTCCACAAAATCATAAGCAACACTGATTGAGTAACCAAATAAATAAATAATAATCATATGTACATATATATATATATATATATATATATATATATATATATATATATATATACACACACACACACACACACACACACACACACACACACAAGCGATTGGAACAATCGGTAGTGGTCAAAGTTTCGGGTCACAGACTAGGGGGCCCCTGAACAAGTGTAGCCTAGGGGCCACAGTGCACCTTAATCCTTCCCTGCCGCTCAATGTGTAGGGTTTAATCACTCACAGTTCACAATCTTATTCCAACAACACTACGAGGGTCTGATGAGCCCTCTCTGTCCCTGCTGCTTCTGATATTAGCTCTGTTAGCAGAGAGCTGCTGCTGGACTCTGAAGCTGAACTTGACTCGGCCCTGGATGAACTTTCTGACCAAAGTAAACGCGTAATCCTGTCAAACCTTGCCATTCTGTGAGGTGAAAGGTTTAAAAATAAAAATAAACCCGTCTTTAGCTGGAGAATGGGTAGGTTTTTAGTAGAAATGAGCCGTGAGTCCTCAGTGAACGGCTGAGACGGCAGAGAAACACACGGAGCGTCCTGTACGACAGCGCCCCCTACTGGTACAGGTTTGGTTGATGCGCGTGCATGTTGAGAGAATGCAGACATTTGAATTTCATTGGCTGAAAAATGTCGGCGGCAAGAAATAATGGAAAGGGGTCTCTAGGAGGAAGGAGGGTCTTCATCAGAATGACAGATGTTGTGGAACTCAACCCATAGATCATAGTTTAGACCTGAAATATCATTTAAAACATTTAGAAAACTTTGATACAGAGAAAAATGCTCCAGAGAGCCGCTTTAAAGAGTAAAGAAAATGTTGTCCACTCAGGTTGTTTTAATCAGCTCAGACTTCCCCTCCAACATTTGAACTCCAGTTCTCCTGAGGGAAATCAGAACGTCCTGAACCTGCTCCGTTCAAAGCCTCATTGTGTTCCTGAATGCCACCGCTCCGTTTCTTCTCACTCCTTACGTAACGTGGAAACTCCATGTCAGTAAATCACAGCAGCCGGATCAGAACCAGCAGCTGAATGAGGGGAAGTGAGAGCTCTGTAAAGCTTCTGCTGTTTACAGAAACAGGTTCAACAAACCATTCACTACACAGCCTAAAGACGTTCTCAGCATTTTAAACGGACCTAACGTCCCAGATGTTTCTCTTAAAATAAACATCACAAAAATAAACCTGTTCTTTTTTATTAAACATCATCTAGATAAATCACCATTTTCACTAAAGATATTTAATAAATCCACTCTA
Source organism: Callopanchax toddi (assembly GCA_006937965.1). Taxonomy (NCBI): domain Eukaryota; kingdom Metazoa; phylum Chordata; class Actinopteri; order Cyprinodontiformes; family Nothobranchiidae; genus Callopanchax; species Callopanchax toddi. The sequence continues at coordinate 124,882 of SSNR01000721.1, read as the reverse complement.
GTGTTGTCCAGCTGATGACATCAGAGACCCCCAGAGCGCGGACCCATCGTGCACACCCCTGCAATGTCAGATTGGGAGTGATGTCACCAGTGGGTGTGGTCCTCACGGTTGATAAATAACTGATAGAACCTGACATCCTTTTAAACCTTCTCTCTGGGACGTTCCGTGTCGTTCCTGCGTTCTGTGTCACGTTTCCTGTACGACTCCAAGTGGCTGCTTCTAATCTGAGCTCTCGTCTCGGGCAGAAGGCCAAGTTTCCACCTCGCACAAAGCTGGCCGTTTCCTGTTGTGACTGTTTTCCTCCTGAGGTCAGCAGGTTAAAGAGGTCAACAGGTTGCACACCGTCCTGCCTGCTCAGCTCCAGAGGTTAATCAGTGTTAGTATGGAATGTGGTGGAACAGTGTTGTTGTGCCACTGACTTCTGAGCCAGAACAAAAGGGGCAATCAGTTACATTTATTCTCAACTCTAACACAAATAATTATTTCAAAGTAACAGGGTTTTTACATTTGCTTGAAATAATTGAAAAGGCTTGAATTTTAATGTAGACTTTTCAAGAATTTGAATGTGCTTTTTAAAGAAAGACCTAGCAAGTGCTTAACACTAGAGATCAACCAAACACTGACCAATATTCAGCATGGTTGGTTGGTCTGAAACTCTAAAATCCTGCTTATTTCTTCAGTCTTTTATGATATAAAGAGGTGACATAAGCACCATGAATACTGTTTATACAATATGTTATGTTCATGAGTGAATTATCACCAATCTTATTGGTGCTGGAAAATCTTGAAAGCTCACCTTGAGAGGTCTTGAATTAGATTTGTGCAAAAGTATAAGAACCCTGAGTGAAGCACAAACTCTGAACCAGACGAATGTTTACATTACTACAGAAACAGGTACTTTAGCAGTTTTTCTTCAGAGCATGACATTTCCCCACAGTGAATCTATATTAAAAACATAATTGTTCTATGTGTGGGAAAGGGAGGGAATGTGGGTTGTATGGGTCATTTGAATCTGTCAAGCACTTTGTGTTGCTCGCTGGGGCATGAAAAGTGCTATATAAATAAAGTTTGATTTGATAAAAACACAACACATTTATAATTTCAGAATGAACTAAAAACAGCTTCAGCTTGTGGGTCCTTAAGGATGCTTAACATCCTTGAAAGTGTTTGAATGTTAATGTTGTATTTTCAAGGTTTGGAAAGAGCATGGATTTCTAATAAAGTGTTTGAAGACACCCAACAAGCAGTCTCATGTTAAACTGTAGAGGTTAACTAACAGATACAAGAGTGTTCTAACACATTAGATGTATCTTTTAAATACATAAAAACAAGCTGTCACCAGTCTACAGCAGCATCTCTCCTGGTCTGACTAGCTATGAGTATCGCTCCAGTCAGAGGACGACTTCCTGTTTCTAGTGACTCCCCATTCTGGGTGATGTCACCAGTGGGTGTGGTCCTTACTGTAGGTAATTTACTGAAAGAAGCCACCCCCAGATGACCTCGTTGTTCAGATTTTTTAATTACCAAAAACATAGAATTGTATGTAAATATGTGAATAAAAGACAGCTGGTTGAAATGATTGGGACAGAAAGAGAGCATCAAGAACTTTACATTTCTTCTGACTGGATGTGATCGGATTGAACCTTTTTTAAAATTTCTCCTTTTTTTTCCTCCTCGGATTAAACTTTAAGCGTTTCAGATCATTTCCTCTTTCTGGTTTGATTCTCTTCAGTTCTCATTCCTGATTCATTGTTTTCCTTTCTGTTCAGCTAATGAAGCTTCATGGTCGAACATCAGTAAGAGTGGACCGGATTGGAAGACCTGTGGTCCAGAACAGGTTCTGTTTTTGTTACTTTGACATCACATATTTTAATAATGTTACTTTTTTAAACCAGGATGTTTTTTGATGTAAAACATCTACCTGAAGTTTCCCTCTGTGCTCCCTGTTTCCTTCAGCTGCCCTCTGGTTACGGTACCTACCCCAGCGCTTCCCATCAGGCAGTGGGGCATCACTGCGCCACGAGCTCGCTGCCCCGTTCTGCTCCCGGTACGCTGGGCTGGCCCAGATCCACCTCTTCATCCTCCTCCTCCTCCTCCTCACAGCAAATACAGCAGCGTATTTCTGTCCCTCCTAGTTCAAACCAAGGTGCCCCAGCCTGGTTTCTAGTTTGACTCCCAAAAGTTTCTCTGATTACTAAAAGTTTCAATTAAAAAAACATTTTTTCCTTTGGTAGGTTCTGCCTCCTCCTCTCAGTCCCCTCAGTCGGAGCGCACAGACCCCCCCCCAGCTGTGGCTGTACGTCCCTACGTCCCAGACCACCCCTCCAGACCACAGTCCCCCAGGAAGGGACCCCCCACCGTGAACAGTAGCTCCATCTACAGCATGTACCTCCATCAGCCTCAGTCCAAAAACTATGGGTCTCTGAGCAACAGAACCGCCGTCAAAGCAGGTATAAACCGAGCCACAGCTTCACACTGAATACCGAACGCTTATAAACAAAAGAAAACTCACTACCTGTTCCTCTTCACAGTCTACGGCAAACCCATCCTCCCCACCTCCTCCTCGTCTCCTTCCCCTGTCCCTTTCCTCCACGGAGGCGGAGGCATGAAGGCAGCAGGGGAGGATGTTAAAGACAAAGGAGGAGAAACCAGTGATGGGCAGATTCTTCCTCCACCCAGCGTGGAAAACATCCCCCGTCCCCTCAGTCCGACCAAGCTCACACCGATGGGTAGGTCCAGCACAGACCTAGCTACTGAGTGGAACTCAAGATGACCATTTACAGACACACACTGTTAGAAAATACTAAAGTGACCTATAATAATAAAGTTAGATTCATTTTTAACATTTCCCTTTCCAAAATGAAACACACACGCACAATAATGCAGAAATGAATACATAAACATAAACAATGTTTGAATGTGTGTCAATGGTAAGAGCACAAAATAATGTCTGGAAAAAGAGCAGGTAGAAGAAGAGATGCTTACACCTCCTCTTTATTTAACATGCAGCTTATGAAAATCACAATCACACACATCTTTTCTTTCTATTTTACCAAAACAGTAACTTAGGAATTTTTATTCAATAAATAAACATAATCAACCATAGCCATAATCATCAAAATAGGACTATAATTGAAAAGAATAGTTGAGTCAAGAGTGTGTTTTTAATCAAACATAAGATACCAGATGCTGCGTTGGAGCCAAACAAAAAATGATTTATTAAAAACACAAGAGTTTTATTTTGATTTTTCTCTTCTTTTGTTTTCTGTCTCCACAGCTCACTCCCAGCTGCGGTACCAGAGTGATGCTGACCTGGAGGTTCTGCGTCGTCGCCTCAGCAACGCCCCGCGACCCCTGAAGAAACGAAGCTCTATTACAGAACCCGAAGGCCCACAAGGACCAAACATCCAAAAACTGCTGTACCAAAGGTCAGTGGCTCAGTTTCAGCCCAGAACCAGAACATGTGTTCATGTGTTCGAATTAACAGAAGGTCTTTGACGTTCAGGTTCAACACGCTGGCAGGAGGAATGGAGGGAGGTTCAGGTGAGAGGCAGAAATCATATTTACCTGTCATCAGGTCAAAACGATGATATTCATATTGGTTCCTGTTTTTTATTTCCAGGTAATCCGTTCTACCAGCCCGACTGCCTTCTGGGAGACATGGACATCATCCATTCAGCCAATGGGAACATTGAACCCGGGGATAAGATTGTAAGTGTGGCTGCGGTGGAGGCTGAAGAGTCCCGCCACTCGTCTCTTCCTCCCGTTACCATGGAAACATCCAAAGAGACAGCAACATTAACAGAGAATACCAAAAATACGCCTCCATCAGCCCAGCCTGGTCCACCTGCTGTGCCTGAGTGGACAGAGGACCAGAACAACAACAACCAGAGAGGAATAAGCTCCGCCCACAACACAGCAGGCCACACCCCCGCATCTCCATTACCCTCTGCCCCGCCTCCACAACCTAAGGTACACAAAATAAACCTGAGCTGCTAATTTCTGTCTTTATTTTACTGATCAATTCTGTTTTTCTGTGTTCTGCAGGCGAAGCGAACCAACCTGAAGAAACCGTCATCAGAGCGAACCGGTCACGGTCTGAGAGTCAAGTTCAACCCTTTAGCTCTGCTGCTGGACGCCTCGTTAGAAGGAGAGTTCGATCTGGTTCAGAGGATTATATACGAGGTAGTTTCACTTAAAGAACTTTTAATAATCAAGTCTCTTTTTTACAATTAGTAAAGTTTTTTTTGTCTTTTTGCACAAATGTATTCAAGTCAAAAGTAAAATGGAGCAAACGGATTCAATAAAAAGGTCACTGGATTTTTTTCAGCTTCCTAGAAGAGATTTCAACTCTCATCTCAGAATGTTTTTATTCAAATAGAAATATGTAAAGCTTTTAACCTGTAGTAAGAGTTTCATTCATGTGAGCTCATTTACAGTTTAAGCCCCTGATCCTCCCACCTTTGAGGGGCGTTAGGGTCTTTAATGTCTTGGTTCAAATGCATGATGTTTTGGTCAAACTCCTGAAGGTGTAGATTGTCCTGAAGCTGTCTGGGGATCAGATCCAGGGCTGCTTTGTTGGTTCTGGAGAGTTAAAGCCTCAGACCACCTCCTTTTAATGTTCGTCTCTCATTTAAAAAGAAACCAGCTTCTTTTACTTCTCCCTCAAAACACCAACCTTCTCTGTCTAAAGTATGATTATGATGCTTGTCCTCAGCAGCACAGGTCATACAACTAGATGACCCTCTGGAGGGAGGATCAGGAGTTTGATTTATATTAATGAAGCTCTTACTACAGCTTGAAACCTTGTTCATTTTTAGCTTGGACTGAAAAAACTCATCAAATGAAAATTAAAACGTCATCAAGTAAGGAAAAACAGCCTTTTTTAACCCACTCTTTACTAAGCCCTGAATGACAGCAAGTCAAAAGAAGCTTACTCAAATCCACTGACCCCAAGAACTCTGAAAGCCTCAGTTTATAAGATTTGACCATAAAACACCAACATCTAAAAATATGAGACAAGTTTGCTTTAAGGGTACGAGGTTGGACCAGAAGAGGGACAAATATAGACATGGAGCCATGAGGAACGCCATCAGGCTACACGTTGCCTGCATCTTCTAATAAATTAATATATTTTGGTAACTGCTTTTTAAACCACAGGACTAAAAAAATGTTACGACTGTAAACTGAAGGTCTAATAATAAAAATAAACATTTTTTTAAATGATTGATGAAACAAAATCTTTAGTGTTTTTTTAAGATTTTAAGAGTTACTGTAGGCGGAGTTAGTTTGGGTATAAGAATGGGCCTTTTGATGCTTATCTGTGTTAAATAAAACAACACATTATGTAACAGGCTGGTCCGCCCACATGCAGCTGATTTAACAGAAGCTACTGGGGTTTTTTAGTTCCTCCACAATGACACGAGTCTTTGAAACTGATCTGCTGTTTCAGGAGACCTGGTCTCTGCTGAGAGTTGTTTTATTAAAGGTACGCTCGCTCACATTGTGTTGCAGCAAGAAGAGATCATAGCTTTTAATTTTGTAAACTTCAGACTTCTGTTACAGGATAGCAAGCTAATTTCTGTGGTTTATATGAGGTCACAAAGACTCGGGAGCTTCAGGACCAACTCTAGTTCTGCAGTGGAACTCCACCTTGTGTTCTCCTCAAATAAAAACCTCCTGCTGCAGTCTACAGCCAGAATCCATATTCTAATGTACCTAAATCTAAAATATGTTTGTAAAACTGTTTGTCTTTAAGGTGGAAAACCCCAGCATGCCAAACGATGAAGGTATAACTCCTCTTCATAATGCTGTCTGCGCTGGTCATCACCACATCGTGAAGTTCCTGCTGGACTTTGGAGTTAATGTGAACGCAGCCGACAGCGACGGATGGTCGGTACCCGAATCACCTGACTAATAACAGAGGGAAGCTGCTGACTGGCTGCAGGGAATCAGAACTTTCAAGTTAATCAGAAAAATTAAAATAGACAACATTCTGTTAATACTAGCTCTGATATAAATCTGTATCATATTAAAATGTGAATTAGAAATCTGTATCGGCTCTCAAACCAGAATCCGTGAATCCCTAGTTTTAAATCAACAGTAAAGGAGGAGATTCACAGATATGATGATGCTGTGTTTAGGAGAAATGATGAAATTATTTTGTTCTTGATTTTTCTGCATCATGTTTATAATTGTTCCAGCAGACACTGAATGCACCTTGTGTTTGCAGGACTCCTCTTCACTGTGCAGCTTCCTGTAACAGCGTTCATCTCTGTAAGATGCTCGTTGAGTCGGGGGCGGCCATTTTTGCCACAACGATCAGTGACGTGGAAACGGCTGCAGATAAATGTGAAGAAATGGAAGAAGGTTACACCCAGTGTTCCCAGTTCCTGTATGGTGGGTATCTGAACCTGTAACGCCTCGATGGAGGAGATTCTCTCTGAGATTGTTCGTCTGTCTCAGGTGTTCAGGAGAAGCTGGGTGTGATGAACAAAGGTCTGGTGTACGCTCTGTGGGACTACACGGCCCAGCAGAACGACGAGCTCTCCTTCAGCGAGGGCGACGCTATCACGGTGCTGCGTCGCCATGACGACATTGAGACGGAGTGGTGGTGGGCGAGGTTGAACGACCGTGAAGGATACGTACCAAGAAACCTGCTGGGGGTGAGACCAAATAACACGGGAGCTTAAATCATTACATTTTAATGAAAATTTGACAGTTTTCACTGGTTCAACCTCTACAGTGTATTAACCTTTAGAGTTAACGTCATTCACCACAGCTAATCAACATTTTTTATGTTTACTTCAAGCAATTTAAAATGATCTGAGTCATAAAAGACTGTTTTAGTTTTTTCTTTAAGTAACTTCAGAGTTGAACCCGATATCTAATATAATGTTGTGGCTTTTTATTTTTACTTTTGATTAAAGCAGCACTCTGGAGGATTTCATCAGGAGAGCAGTTTTTGAATCTAGCGTTCAAAGGCTCCTCCTCAAAACATCTCGACACGCGCGTCCGGTCGCGTGTGCGCGCGTGCACGCGGCGCATATACGTTGCGGGCATGAACTGTACAGCTCAATGTGTAGGGTTTAATCACTCACAGTTCACAATCTTATTCCAACACTACGAGGGTCTGATGAGCCCTCTCTGTCCCTGCTGCTTCTGATATTAGCTCTGTTAGCAGAGAGCTGCTGGACTCTGAAGCTGAACTTGACTCGGCCCTGGATGAACTTTCTGACCAAAATAAACGCATAATCCTGTCAAACCTTGCCATTCTGTGAGGTGAAAGGTTTAAAAATAAAAATAAATCCATCTTTAGCTGGGGAATGGGTAGGTTTTTAGTAGAAATGAGCTGTGTCAAACAGAGAAACACACGGAGCGTCCTGTACGACAGCGCCCCCTACTGGTACAGGTTTGGTCGATGCGCGTGCATGTTGAGAGAATGCAGACATTTGAATTTCATTGGCTGAAAAATGTCGGCGTCAAGAAATAATGGAAAGGGGTCTCTAGGAGGAAGGAGGGTCTTCATCAGAATGACAGATGTTGTGGAACTCAACCCATAGATCATAGTTTAGACCTGAAATATCATTTAAAACATTTAGAAAACTTTGATACAGAGAAAAATAATCCAGATTGCTGCTTTAAATTACTGAAGGAAATGAGTTTAAAATTTAGTTCTATTTGTTTCAGGCTAGAAGTTTAGTTTTCCCACTCAAAGTTATGATGTCGTCTTCTTGATGTTCAGAGATCAGCGATACTGACGCTGTGTGTGTGTGTGTGTGTGTGTGTGTGTCTGCAGCTGTATCCGAGGATCAAACCGAGACAACGCTCGCTGGCATGAAGCCCGGATCAGGAGGCTCACAGAGGGAGAAGGAGGAGGAGTATGCAATGAGGAAGGAGAGAGGAAAAGGGCGGAGGCTGGGATGAATCTGATAAAACCGGCCAGGAGAAGAAGTTAGAGCTCCTTTAATGTTTGTCAGGATGCAGCAGAGCCAGTTTACGGTATAAACAGAAAATATCTTCACCTGCCTGAATCTTTTTAAAAACACTTTAAGAGCTTGTGGACTGTACAAGCAGCATGAGAGGTGCTGAAGAAACCCTAAAAATAAATCTAGTGTGGATGTAGCTTCAAATTCCATACAGCGTTATGACATAAAAACACAAAGCAGCATTCTGTACAGATTACTGACTTTTAATGTCACTTTTCTATGGTTTTATGTAAAAAGAAGGAAACTAAAGTTTGTGGGTCTGATCAGAAGGATGGGATGTGGATGTGAAGCCTGAGAGGAGAAAGTGAAGAGAGAACAAACTGAAAGTGTTTGAGAGTAAAACCATGAGACCAGCATGTGGTTTCTGAGGTTTGGAGTCGGATCAGAGGATTCCAGCTCTGATTTCACACTACGACACAAACAGCATCTGGGAAACGTTACAGACGATGTTTATTTCAGGCTGACGCGTCGATGTGAGCTGCTGGTTAAACAGGAGGAACGAGGAGAAAAGGAAGGAGTACATGGAAAAAAGTGATGGTCACAGTTCAGACTAAAGAGACACTCATCCTGCTGAAATAATTCAGAGAATCAATAAAACTATCATTCAAACAGAAACTCAGATTTTAAAATGTCACTTAGATATAATTTAAGAAATTCAAGTTCTGATTTATAAAATCAATCTAACATGTTTCAGTCAGCAGTTGTATGTTTGACTCCCTTAAATCTGTTGCTTTATTTATAACAGCATTCACCTTTTTGTCGCTGCCTGATGTGGCTCTCTGCTGCCCTCTAGTGTCCAGGCTGTTTATTTCTTGTTTAAAATAAAATGTTATGTTTGATTTGAGAGTGGAGCGTCGCTCTGACGGAGACATTGTTTCTCTATGGACATGCAACCTGTAACTATACATGTAAAATAATAAAGTATAATCTGAGAATAAAGGCTGATGTCTGAGCTTGGTGCTGGATCAGGTGTTGGATACTATAATGTAACTTTGTTATAAGCATCAGTCTGCTGAAGGGACTATTTTTTCTGTATTGTACACCTACAGCCAGCTGATAATGGGTTGAAATAGTAACTAAAAGCAATATAAACGTTTCTCCAGCATCAGAGGAAAATAATTATCTGTCTCCATCATCTTTATAAATTTACAGAACATCTTACTTGTGCTTTAAGTTTTTTCTGGTTGTTGAGCTGAACTTTTAGAAACCAATTTGAGACAAAATCACAAGGAAACATGCACTTTTTTCCGTTTAGTAAAATTAAAAATATGAATGAAGTGGGTTCTGCGCACATTTTTTGTCGCTGTTTAGTCCAAGTATCCTATTTGTTCGAAAATTGTCCTCATTTTGTTTGTTGCACTCAAATGGTCAGATTCTCTGTTTTTGTCTCCAAGTCCTTCCAAAGTCATCTTAACTAATCTGGGAAAGGTTGTAGAACCAGTGGCGACTATTTTGAGAAGTTTTCTTTTTAAATAGCGAGACTACAAGATCCAGAATCCCCTTCAGATCTCGCGAGATCAAGCATTGTGGGATTTGATCAAAGTGCATCTTTGTTTTCTAATGATTTTTCTCAAGATTTTATTAGGATTCAGTAATAAAACAGAATCTCTCTAGTTGGTGTCTTTTTTTCTTTCTTGGTGAGTCAGCGACACATTATCAACTTCCTGGTCATAAAAGTGGACTTTAGATACGAATTAAAGTCGACTCATCATTCAGGTCTCAGCGCCAACAGAAGCTGCTTTAACAGGTGAGTTTATGTCCTTAAAAATTCACAACAACATCACACCGCACATTGCGTGTCCTCACAAAGTCTGTGAGCTCATTATTAGCGGAAACACTCGGTTTAACAAGAAACGACTCGGGAAAACGGAAAATGTAGAGAGTTTAGGTAACAGGAACACAGCCAAATGCATTTCAAAACAGCACAAACAGTTATTAAATAATTTTATATTCACTTAATAATCTTCTGACATAATGTTATATTATCTGTTACATGGTCAGTTAACTTTTACAGTCTTAGATTAACCACAAATGTCTCAAAAAATACCAGAGTTAAAAAGTCTTATTTTATTTTGAAGGAGCCACCGGAAGTGTTATTTATTCCAGGTTTTAAAGTAAACATTTTGCATAATGTAAATGCAGCAACTTTAAATCGTTAGGCTTTTTGTTAGAAAAGGCAAAGTACCTCATATGGCAATTGGAACACATTTTCAAATTACTTGGTTTTCTAATTTAATGTGTTTTCTAGTCATTTCTATGTTTACCAGTACATAATTCTGTGTGTGTGTGTGTGTGTGCGTGCGTGCGTGCGTGCGTGTGTGTGTGTGTGTGTGTGTGTGTGTGTGTGTGTGTGTGTGTGTGTGTGTGTGTGTGTGTGTGTGTGTGTGTGTGTGTGTGTGTGTGTGTGTGTGTGTGTGTGTGTGTGTGTGTGTGGGCATATAGAGTTTGCTAAAGTATTCACATCCCTTGACCTTTTCCACATTATTTTCCATTCCACCTACAAACTAAATGTATTTCATTGGGATTTTATCTGACAGACTGACCAACATAAAATAGTGTAATTATGAAATGGAAGGAAAATTAAACTTGGTGTTCTAGATTATACACATTTATACAAATCTGAAAAGTGTTGTTTTCATATGAATTCAGCCTCCCTGAGTCAATGATTGGTTGAACCACCTTTCTCTGTAAATACAGCTGCTTGTCTTTTAGGGTTTGTCTCCACCAGTCCCAGAGGGCCAGTATCCAGCAGGTTTTAGGTGTTTGTCCTCTTTATCACACTGGTGTCTAATGAATGAGTGATTAACAGACTTGTTCAGAACTTGACAGGTTGAGAAGGTAATTCAGTCACTTGGAGGGGGCAGAGAGGTGGCCGCTCAAAGTTCAAATGGGGCACATAGAACAAGATTTAAAAGGCGAGAGCTGATCAAATGTTTAAACTGTACAGATACAATCATTTTGCTACTGTGAACGCAGTTTGTCATATTTGAAATTATTAAATTATGAATTAAAAGTTGGTAAACTGTGGAAACATTCAAGGAATACTTTCACAAGGTAACACACTCACACTAACCACACCTGATCATAGACCCCTGCTGACCCATCTTTTTGTTCCCAGACAGGTTCTCTGCACCATGCCGGAACATTTCCACCTGAACACTCCTCTTCTGGAGAGCGTCAGCATGTCCAAGCTCCTGGGCACCACCGTCTACATGAAGATGGAGAATTCCCAGCCCTCTGGGTCCTTTAAGATCCGAGGAATTGGACACCTTTGCCAGCAGGTCAGAACTGTTTATTGGAATTCTAAGGAGATCCGTCCCATCGGACACTGACTGATGTGTTGTTGCAGCTCGCTGGGCAGTCCAGAGGAGTCGTGTGTGCTTCAGGTATTATTGTGACACAACATTCCTATTAATACTGTGATGGCTTGACATTGACCTGGGTATTTTTCCAGGTGGGAATGCAGGTTTGGCTGCTGCTTATGCTGCCAGTAAAATGGGGGTTCCCGCCACCATCGTGGTTCCCTCCTCAAGTCCACAGCTGGTGTTCCGTAGACTCCAGGATCAGGGCGCTACTGTCAGGATTAAAGGGAAGGTTAGACATGATCTAATAACATCTTAGATTCATAAATCCGAGGAGAAAGTTATGTATTTATGTGTCTCCTCAGGTTTGGGACGATGCCAACGCAGAAGCTCTCAGACTGTCCGAAGCTGAAGGACTGACCTTCGTTCCTCCGTTCGATCACCCCCTGCTTTGGTACTGACTCGTTTCTGTGAGTTGTGTCTTTGATTTCTGTATTAATCAAATAATTCTGTTTCCAAACGGTCACAGGGAAGGCCACGCCAGTATGATAGTAGAGGTCTCAGCCTCCCTGGGTCCCGGTGTGAAGCCGGGGGCTGTCCTGCTCTCTGTGGGTGGGGGTGGGCTGCTGTGTGGGGTCATCCAGGGCCTGAAGAGTGTTGGCTGGATGGACGTACCAGTCATCGCCATGGAGACAGTTGGGGCAGACTGCTTCAATGCTGCAATAAAGGCAGGGAAGGTGGTTACTTTGGACAACATCACCAGGTGAGATGTTTAGATTTAATTTCTTTGTTGAAGTCCTTGAACGCAGCGTCACCTCTCCATCTGACTCTCCACAGTGAGGCCAAATGTCTCGGAGCGAAGACGGTTTGTCAGCGAGCATTTGATTACAGCCAGAGCGGCGAGCTGAGGATCATCTCAGAGCTGGTGACGGATCAGCAGGCTCTACACGCCGTCCAGACCTTCCTGGGTCAGTGGGTCTGGTTCCTCCTCACACTCAGAGGGTGGCTTTAGGACTGATATGTGACCTGTAACCAGTACAACATCTGGATTTTAAATCATCTTATCAGTAAAGTTAGTAAATGTTCTTGTCAGAGTGGATGTTTTATATGATGTTTAGTCAGTTCTGCTTTATGTTTGACAGTTTTTAAACTTTTTACTTTATCACTCCGATGCTAATTTCAAAACTAACATGCTCTCTATTTGTAGCTAGCTAAAAACACAACTAATGATTAAAATGTACATTTTTTAAAACCCTAACACTTTCAAAGTACTTGGATTCAAAAATATAAACAGAACATCAGATGTTCAATGAACTTAAACCAAGAATTGTTTCTTGGAATAATGTGCGTGTGTGCGTGTGTGTGTGTGTGTGTGTGTGTGCGTACGTGCGTGTGTACGTGCGTGTGTACGTGCGTGTGTGTGTGTAGATGAGGAGCGTGTGCTGGTGGAAATGGCTTGTGGAGCATCGTTGGCAGCTGTCTACAGCGGACTCATTCACAGGTTACAGGAGGAAGGTAACTGCAGTCATGATCACACACCACCCTTCTACACACACACACACACACACATACACACACACCATTCAAATGGAAAACAGCTGTGTGACCTTAAAGGTTTAATTGTTGATCAAAGTCACGGTTCAGTACAACTGGAACAAGCTTTTTTTAAACTTTCCACCCAGCTGATCAGAGCCAATCAGGTCTTCTGTCTGAAGCAGACATGCCTGCTGTTTGATGTAGAGAGCTTTTGTTTCCTCAGATTCTGTTCTTTTAGCTGCTAGCAAAATACTGCTAAATAATGTGTTCTAGATGATCGCTGATCAGCTGTGACTAACGTAAACATGGCGATACACCCCTAATTAATATTATTTGTTGTTGTATGTTTAGAGGACTTGCAGTGGCAATCCCCTCTAGCAGGTGGCACCCTTGGCTAGGGATGGGAATTGATAAGATTTTTACGATTCCGATTCCATTTTCGATTCTGTATAACGATTCAATTCTTTATCGATTCAATTATCGATTCTCATTTGGAAAAAAAGAGAACAAACAGATCTATTAGCTTCAAGCTGGTTTATATCTAATCTTTGAGTAAGATACAAGTTTAGAAGTAAGATGACCTTATACATCCAACAGTGAGGTCTTAAGAAAACCAGAGCCTAGGGTCACAGGGTGCCCAGAAAAAAAAGTTTCTAAGTATAAAATAATAATAAAATATTATTTTGTAGAAATAACATAAAATACAACATAAATTATTCTGTGCAATTCCACAAGAATGCCCAGTAACATTTCAACTTTCTTTTTAAAAAGGATCTGAGCTGAACACACAAAATTACATCAGCCAGCAACAAATACAACTCAAGTCAAGTTTAACGGAACTGTGCATTGTGCAATTTTGCAACCATCAACTATGGAAAATTAACAATTCTTCTGCAGAAAAATGAGCATATCTGCTTTTTCAAGAAGGATACCTGATCTTTCTGGACTTATTGTGTCTCCAGCTGGAGAACACCCTCTCAGACAGGTGGAGCACACAGGGCTGTGCGACATGACGAAATATTTCGTCTGGACGATAGAAAATGTCTACCGTCAGATAAAAAGCTCTATCGTTTAAGCCACGTCAGAAGTTTTACAGCATAATGCACTTTACGGGATGTTCATGAACGCACCGCGCAGCAACACATAAACAAACATGGAGGCAGACGGTAGTGGACACGTTTTAGACCAGAGTCAACAGGATAACCAGCTAACTCAAACGGAGGAGCTTGTACCTAAAAGAGGGACAACTTCTGTCTCATCGATGTGGTTTAAATATAAAAAGACCGACGTGGACCAGACAGCAGCTGTTTGTAAAGTTTGCCGGCTCCCGGTCCCAACAACGGACTCCGACGCCACTAATATATTTTATCACCTGCACAAAAACCACGTTGAAGATACAGAGACAGTCAAAGAGCAAAAGCAGCGTCGAGTGTTGGAGTAAGAGCTCAGAATAAACTCCAGACGCTGCTACAGGTTTTTACCCGCAGCACGTCATGTAGCTGCCAGCTGAGCGGGATGGAAGGAGGAGGTTACTGCTGCTGTTACCACGCACATCTACAAAGATATGGCTCTAATCTACACGTGGAGAAACGTGAGTTTAGTGAGTTACACTCGTGGTGACGTAGTCGCGCCGACTGGAATATATATATTTCTTTGCGCCGACTGGAATTGATGAGGGAATCGTTAGCAAAAATGGCATACAATTCCAAGGGATTGAAACACTGGGAACCGGTTCTCATTAAGAACCGGTTTTCGATTCCCATCCCTACCCTTGGCAACCATCTTTATTATCAGTTTTGGTCTGTGACATGTAATCACCTCAGTTATGATTTATATTACTTACCTTCATCATCTGATTTCTATCTTTTCTTTTCAGGCCGCCTGCCGACTCCACTGGGCCCCCTGCTGGTGATTGTGTGTGGTGGCAGCAGCGTCAACGTGGAGCAGCTGAGTGTCCTGAAAGAGAAACTCCAGAGTTAAATCAGCTGAATGGCTCCAGGTGTGAGACACCTGGACAAACTAAATGGATTCTTAGACAGATGATGAACAAATTAGGTTCTGGGAGAACACTTAAAACAGCTTGATTTTATTGTCTAATTTAGATGTAAAAGTTTTGCTTTTGACACTTTTAGGTAATGTATGTGTGTAATTTATGACCTAATTTAAACAACATTGCATTTGACTAGTGAGTATTTGACTCCATTTATTAACCCTGACAAGCCTGAAATATGAAATCATAATAATTTAAAAATCTATAAAATGAACAATTTATTGGCTAACATTATTAGGATTTATATATAATTTCTTTAATTTTGTTATGTAATTACATAACAGTAATAAAGAGTGAAACTGGCCCATTCCACCTGTAGATCCTCCACCAGGGGGCAGGAGAGGACTGGAAATAGCAGATTTTTGATGAAGGTACTAATCCTGATACTCCTTCTGGTGGCTTTTTAAGGCACACTAGGCAGTTTTGGCTTTTTTTAGCACCCCCTAGTGTCCATTTTAAATTAACGTTTTAAAAACGAACTGTGCCCACTGCCCCCTCCCTCCCACTGTGCGCCCGTGTTTTCAATCATCAGATAAAGGCTCCACCATGATGAACACGATACGATAGATCTCTTAGCTCATGTCTATGATGTCTGTGTCTTCAGCTCGTCTGTCCTGAGCAGGTTCTGAGGTGGAAACATGGATTGCCGCAAAGTGTTAGAGCTTCTCATGAGATATATGACTTTGTGACACTTCAGGGCACCGGACAGGAGACTCTGACGTTGTAACTGCAGTATTCTGAACACAAGCAGCAGATAGGGCTGAGTGTCTTTTCATTAACCCTGTAAAGGGTCATATTAGCACATACTGGCTCAAGGAAAAGGTATAAATATGAAAAAGCTACTTGGTGTGCCTTTAAGGCCAGAAGTGGTTTGATGCTAATCTGTGATGCTAGTCTACAAGTTAATCAGAACTTTTTATGAAGATTTATTTTAATACAAACTGAGTAACAGAATAAAAAGGAAAGGCTGAAAGGAGAAAACATGAACAGAATTGGGGGAAACAAAGAAAATGTATACATGAATAATACTTAAAGTGCCCATGACTCCATATTTAAATCACTTTATATTAAACAGGTGTAATCTTTGATGCCTCTAGATTAGCGTTGCACCATTATAACTCAAAATACGCTGTAATTATTTCCTAACGAGCAACTCAGAGATCAGAAGAAAGCTCCGCCTTCCGGTTCTGCTGGGTTTCTCCTTAATTGGCAGCCTGACACTTCTGCTGCAGCAGGGGGCAGTGCCATCGCGTGAAAGAGAAACGAAACTGAAACTAAACACTACACGGTCTATGGGCAATGGCGGCGGCACTGCCTCGCTCCAGTTGTCGTGAACGTGCATGTGGGAGGAGAATTTACCATATAAGCAAGTCCGGATCACTATGGCCTCATAGCGGGCTGGAGTGAAAAAAACTGTTTGAAACCTGGGTCTGAAATCTGGAAGAGCTTCTCACTGGCTGGACTAGGAGACAGATGGACGCCGTTTTTTGCTCTTTCTGGCAGGTTTAAGGTGAGAACTCAACGTTGCAACATGATAGATAAGTCAGAAAACATGGAAACCGATGTCATGGGCACTTTAAGAAACAAAGGACATAAACACAGTTTTGAAGAAAACCAAAATATTAAACTGGAAAACTATAAAAGTGTCATATTCTGCCCCCTTGTGTCCAGTTCGTGCCTGTGTTCCTCCTGTGTCCTGCACTAATCCCCCCCAGGTGTGTCTCGTCTCCTTGATTAGCTCCCTCTCTATATATGCTGTTTAATTCAGTCACTCCCTGTCAGTTCCTTGTGTTCTATCCCCAGCCTCATGTGTCTCCTGAGTCCTGCCAGCAAAAAAAGCTGTTTGTGTTTAACTTCACCTGTTTCTACCTCCGTCCTCCTGCGTTTGGGTCCTGCACCACCCCAGTCCATGACAGAAGGAACTGACCACCATGGACCCAGCAGAGGACCTTATCCTGGGGATAATTCGAGCTGCTGCAGCCCCTGGAATCCTGTGCCGCTGCAGACTCAAGGCTAGAATACACTGGAGACCTCAGCGCTGCGCCACTTCAGGCCCATGCCGTTATTTTGATTAAAACCCATTTTAGTCCATCAGATCACTTGGAGATCGCCACAATGCGTCCCAGAAACGTGTGACAACGCCATTGCGCTAAAGATTCGCACCAGTTTTAAAGGTTGCGCCAGTCGCAGCTGTGCGCGTGTGTCGCGACATGTTGAGTACTTTGACACCGGCATTACTGTGACACCGACGTTACGACACAGAACAGCTCCTATTATGGCACACAGAAATAAACCGCCAAAAGGATTATGGCACACATAAACAACAGCTCCATTAAATAGCTTACTTACCCATTTTGAAAGAATTAGAATTAGATTCCCACAACACACGACGGCAGCTCTGATCACATATAAACAAAGGATTCCCTTCCCGCTTCCAGTTTTCAATTCCCGTGTGATGTTACTATCATACAATTTGACAAGCAGCGTCCTATGGAGCTCTGTGTCAGGAAGGCATCTTGTGTGAGTAGAAGACTCACCAACACTGCAGGCATGAGGTGGTGTATTGCTGAGGTACCCGGTGTATTCCAGCCTTCAGAGGCCTTCACCTCTGGAGTCAATCCCCGTGGGGGTCCAAAAGGATGCCCCACCCCTGGTTCTGGTGCTGATCTCCGTGGGGGTCCAAGTGGATGCTCCCAAGTCCTGCTCCAGAGTCCCCGAGTCCTGCTCCGGTGCCCCCTCTTGGCACCTGGAAGCCACTTTTGAGGAGGGGGTACTGTTGTATTCTGCCCCCTTGTGTCCAGTTCGTGCCTGTGCTCCTCCTCCTGTGTCCTGCACTAATCCCCTCCAGGTGTGTCTCGTTTCCTTGATTAGCTCCCTCCCTATATATGCTGTTTAGTTCAGTCACTCCCTGTCAGTTCCTGTTGTATCCCCAGCCTCATGTGTCTCCTGAGTCCTGCCAGCAATAAAGCTGTTTGTGTTTAACCTCACCTGTTTCTACCTCCGTCCTCCTGCGTTTGGGTCCTGCACCACCCCAGTCCATGACAGAAAGAATCCAGTTAATGTTACGTAAATATAAATAAATGCCTGGTGGTTTCATAAAGAGATTTAACAGCTCGGAGAAAATAAATGAAAATAAGTGAGTCATCTAATTTAATTACAAGTTGAAGGAATAAATGAAAAGAATAGGAAAAATAAAATGATCTGATGTAATGAATCTGTGACAAAATGACTCTGAATGGTTGGAGGCTTTGGTTTTAACTCAGGAGGACTGAGAAACGCCAGAAACATCAAAAAGTTTCATCCATAAGAAACTTCTTGAAACCAGTTAGCATGAAATAAACCAATAAAACCAGTTTAAAACCCATCTGGTGTTGATGGTTGATTCCTGGTGATGAGTTCTCAATCAGCTGCCACATGGTGGCGCCACAGTCCGTTTAGTTTCATTAGGGCTGATAAAGGAGTTCATGGAAGTAAGGGTTTAGTTTATTTAGAGACTCCAGCTTTTCTCCTTGTGTTTGTGTTGGATTCATTCAAAAAGAAAGAATCGAGTTTAAACTAGAAAAAGTTTGAATGCTGAGTGCTGAAAGGGTGGCATGAGTGAGGATTTGGAGAATAACAGAAACGTAAGCAGTTTAGTAAAACGATACGAAAAATAAAGGTTTGAGAAATACACGGAGTAGGAGGAGTTATAAAGAGGGTTGGAGATGAGGAATATAATTATGCTTTATTGGTATATATTGTAAAAAGGGGTAGAGAATGCGTTTTTATACTTCTCCTTTTTGGATACTTCTTGATTGATTGATTTATGTATTCACAATTTAATGAAATAGCTATGTATTTGTTAGTTTATTATTTTTCATCATATATTTTACACCAGGGGTGTCCAACTTTACTAAAATGTAGCCTGATGAGTCACTTTTGTCCTCAGGCTGGACCGCCGCCACACCCTCTTTGTTGAGATTCCTGGTAGGAGCATCAGAGGCTCCAGCTGATTCAGAGCAGAGCTAGGATCCTGGCTAGAGGACACTAATCTGACCACATCACCCCATCCTCCACTCATGGCTTCTGTTAAAAATGAGTTTTCAGTACAAACTCTGTCTCCTCAATTATCTTTGCAGATATGAAAATGCACCAGACTACCTAAAAGACCTTATTACATTTCCAACAACTATGAAAAACCTCCACTCCAAAGAAAGTCACCGTTTAACTCCCCAGCCCCAGGACAAAGCTGCATGGTGGGAGGCAGCAGCTCCATGTTGTGGAACGTCCTGCAGGTTACAGAGAGCTCCACAGTCTGAGGAGTCCTTTAAGAACTAGACCTATTTATTATCAGAAGCTTATCAGTAACCTAAACTTGTGTTAAACTTTGTATGTTTTAATCTGGTTCTTCGTATTTATCCCTTTGTGTGTTTTTAACAGGTTTTCTTTCTGTGTAGTACTTTGAGATTTGCTTGTCGAGTGTAAAATGCTTCATAACTAAAATGCATCAAATTTCTAGTGAATTTCACAAGTGAAGAGTAATCTCATATTTTGTGAAAAGCAGAGTTATTTTGAACTAAAACTTAAATAAAAAGACATTTAAAAAAAATTTGTATGCTGTGTTAATGATTGCTGGATTTATAAAGAAATAAAGGTTTATTTGTAGCAAAAATGATAGAGATAATTTTCAAAAGGTCGCAGCATAAATCAGGTGATAATCAGCTTCCCCTTCGGCTATGAACGGATTCAGTTTGACCTCTACCTCGACGGTCCTGTTGTGACAACAAAACCTCCATGCTGTCGGGGACACGTTGAACAATTCCAGACAATTACCCTGAAGAAACTCAATCAGGTAAATCCACATTTTTAGCAAAGAGTCTTCTTAGAGAGCCTTTGATCGTTAGACAAACCCACGTTACCCTGACATGAAACTCAGGTCCTGTTCAAACCAACATGGATGTTTCTGCTGCTTCTACAACCTGTTAATCACATGAAAAAAAATTCTTGATAAAACTTTAAATTTTTAAAACCTGATTTTTAAGACCTCAGTATAGGAGGATGGTGATAATACAGGTTGGATCAGACATGAAGTAAAACAAACTGGTGCCCCGTTTTTACCCTGTTAATAACATTTAAACTGTCTGCAGACTTACTCTCCTCAGGATTTAAAACAGCATGCAGCCCATAGTGATTCTAATGATCACATCAGTATTTACTAAACACGTGGTTGGATTCACCATTTATTACTGAAATCAACTCCTCCAACCTCTGGTCTGACCAACAACTTGGACTTCAATCAGTAGAAACAAAAAAAAAATTAAGACAACACGTTCAATAAGAAATCTCATTAATATAAAGCAGTGTTTTTCAACCACTGTTCCGATCTTCAGGTGTGCCGCGGGAAATTATTCAATTTCACCTATTGGTCTAAAAAAAAAATTTTTTAAACTAAATTATTATCTACAAATAATATTCCATTGTCGCGCGTCTGTGCCAGTCATCACCAAATGGCAGACTCAGGTTCTGTTTGGAGTCAGACGCGCAGCAGATCCAGGACCTGGACCGGGTCCAGCGACAGCACCCGGCAGCGAGCCGGTGCTGTGGGGGAGACGCGCGTCTGCCCCGAAGCTCCCGCGGTCCGCAACACGCTCGGCATCTGGAACCCCTCCTCCCCCGAACTGGACCGCATCTAGTCTGTGGTTCGGACATGTTCGGCTGGGAGGGGCCGCTGCCAAGCGAGTCGTGGACCCACGGCAAAAACTTGGCAGAGTTTGGGCAGAACACTGGCCTCGCTCCGCGTCAGCAGATCTGGGTCTCTGGTGAACCGACGGTCCAGACGTTTTTAAATTCATACTTTGATCTGATTGGTCCATTAAACCAGGAGATCAGCGGGTCCACTGACACTGGGCTGGACCAACATCGTTTTACTTTGATCCTTCGAGCATTCAGCAAAATAAATAAATAAGTCAACGTAAAAAAAAAAAAAAACCTCTTAGAAGTCAGCACAACAGTTTATTTTTGACGGTCTGAGCAGCCCGTTGGTTATTTTCTGCCATGTCTCCTCACTTTGGCTGAAGGATGGATGACGTTATCTGATCACCTCCATACTCAGTGTGCACGCGCCTCTCAATAGCATGAATATGGCAGCGCGCGCCGCTCAAGCTGCGTTTCTCAGCATAATCACTGACAGCTTAAAATTCAACATATCAAACGATATCAACACTAAAAACACATTGATCTGTCAATGATTGTATCAGAGGTTTGTCTTTGTTTTCAGAGACTTACATTAATACTAATGTTCAATTCCCCCAAAAATAGTTTTATTAAACAAAAGCATGATGAAAGAGTCCTATGATGTGGATATTGAAATTAACAGTAGGGAAATAAAGTAATTTTAAGGCAGATTACTGATAAACTGGATGCTACAATCACTTTTTGACAGGTGAAATAAATCAGTTTAAAGTTATTTGATAGTAAAAAAGAGAGTTGATGATTTAATCAGGTCACCTGTAAACTAAATGTAATCCTTTACTGTCAGGAGATGAGAAGGTTTCTACAGTAAAACTATTAAAACAGAGTGAGCCTGAGAAAACAGCTGTAGAGTTAAAGGAGACAGACCTCTGATGACAGATCAGTGTGTTTTAGTGTTAAAATGTTTAATTGGACAAAATTCATCCGATAACGTTATCAACCGTCAATGAGCTCAGAGCTCATCTCATCTGATTTGTCTGGGCTTCTGAGGGAAGTTGTGATAGGCTTTAGTCATTCTTGTTAGGTTAGTAACACCTCCCCCCCCCCCACCCCCACCCCACCCCACCCCCGGTGTGCCTTGTGATATTTTTCAACGACGAAGTGTACCTTGGCTCAAAAAAGGTTGAAAAACACTGATATAAAGAATTATAAATCACAGGATTTCTGTTTCAAACCATTGTATGTTTTCCAGCAGGTGTCACTGTTTGCACACAAATAATGAACATAACAGGAAAACCAAATGAATCCTATTGTTGATCCTTTGTTGTCCTCTTGGGGAGATCATTTCTCTGCATTTGACCCATCCCTGAAAAGAGTCTGAACCTTTAAGGCAGCTGGAGACTTATTCAAGCTTTTTAGTGAAGATTCTTTTAGATTTTTTTTTCTGATCATATTTAAGTCTTGATGCTGTTTTTTGTGGATCACTTTGTGATTTTAATTTGTGAAAGGTGTTTTATATAAAAACACTTTAAGTTTCTGTATTTTTAAGTCTCCGATCAGCTGTAACCTTTACTTCCAGTCATTCTGATGTGTCTGTATCTTGTTACAGATAATGTTCAGTTTAATATACTGCATTTTGAGAGGTAAACAAAGTCAGATTATATTTGGGGGCATAAAAAAAAATTAAGTGACTCAAATCTAAGTTTAGATTTCTCACGTGGTCTCAGATGGGGGACGCTGCTGTGCAGACTGACAGAGTGATGTTTCATTTTTCTACTCTTCGTGACTCTGACCTGATCTGAACTTTAACTGGGACTCATCCTGGACCAGGACAGAGTAATGTCTCTGTTTACACAGCTTTTTTTTTTTTGTACATATAGGCTACATTCACACTACAAGCTGAAGTGACCCAGATCAGATTTTTAACTTTTAATGACTGAAAGGAACAAATCTGACCCCCCCCCCCCCCCCCCCC
>SSNR01000721.1:86646-102351 GCA_006937965.1 Callopanchax toddi | reverse complement strand
CCCCCCCCCCCCCCCCCCAAAAAAAAAAGGTCACTGTCAGGCCTGACCTTGTATTCTCATTCTTTTAATTCCTTTCATGTTTTTACTTCTATCAGCTCTATTATTGTTCATCTGTAACAGTCATCTGTGGTTTATGAACAACTTTTCAAAGTAAAGTGTCAAAACATTTACAAGTTGAGGATGATCCAGGGTTTGTCATTGATAAAAGAAACACTTTTTTATTTTCTGAAAACTTGCATTCATGGAGATAGAAGGTGTGTTTCCCTGACAGTGACAATCTGTGGTCAGTAAATTGGACACATATTTGTTGTTTGTCAAAAAGACCTGAGTCCCAATGGTTGAATCACATTTCATCTGACTTTTACATTTACGCTCCTCAGTCATCCAGGTCAGGGTAACCCTAGTGGGGTCTAATAAAGGAAACGGGACTTCTTTGGTTCCTTGAAGACATTTTGCTTCTCATCCGAGCAGCTTTGTGACTTCTAACTGGAATATTGGAGAGACAAGCTTATAAACTGTAGCTGTCTGTGAATCACTCTCCTCCCTACCCCTGAGAAGTCGTTGATGTCGTTAGACTTTATTCTGTTGGACTGGTCCCCTTGTGAGTTGTTTTGATCAGATACAGGAAGGTGTGATTTAGACTAAAACTGGTTGGGGATCAGGTTCGGAGCTGCATTGTAGGAGCTGGAAATGTAAAACCAGATGCTTCCTCCTTTGTTTAATGTAGGTTTTTCCTGTTTGACGTAGATGGCTTCTTTTACTCCTCTCAAACCATCTACTGTATCGTCTCAGTCCAAAATGTGTACGTTGTCGTTTTTAAAAGTGCGTCCTTTGTCCTTGAGGTGTAGGCGTACTGCTGAGTCTTGTCCTGAAGAGGTGCTTGTTTAACTGTTGTTTTGTTTCTCCTATGTAGAGGTCATGTCACTTTCAGTTTATTTACAGTACAGTACAGAACATTTTAAAGATACCTGCTGCTGTCACTTAGACTGACACCTCATTTTTTATGGCTGCTCTTCTGATCTTGTGTTTATAAAATTGCTTTTGTGTGTGTGTTCATGATTTTTGTAAATGTAACTTTTTACTATTTTAAAAATGTTTCTAATTCATGTTATTTTAAATTGTTTTTATATTGTAGCCCCTTTTCCTTTCTCCCTCAAAAGACATTGTCTTTTGCCAGGCCACAGTTGTAAATAAGAAATTTGTACTTAATCTGTTTTGCCTGGTTAAATAAAGGTATTATTATTATTATTATTATTATTATTATACAGTAGTAACATTATAAATTATCATTATATCACCTTGAAAGACCATCAACCTGTCATTACAAAACAACTGATGATTGTTTAATTCATTTAATCTGATCAGATGAGTGTTTACCTAATAGAAATTCCTTTTGGTTATTAAAATAATTCCAGTTGAGACTTGTTTTCCCAATGAAACCATCTCTAAAATGTGGCAGAGCCAGAAATGAGTCAGTCATAACTCATGACCCAGATCAGGCATCCATCAGCACCACTGTTCTCTGTCTGTATCATTATGCTGATTTAAAGTCTGTTTTTTAAAATATGCATTTGATCCCTGATTTTGTGTCTCACATCCTGTAATGTTTGGCATCTGCTGGAGTTTTGTTCTGTTGACTTTTGTTAGATACAATTTTTCTTTACTGGTTGTGAAATCAACACATCTTTGTCCCGCTTTCATGAGTCATTCTATAAATGAGCCTTTATTTGTCATTATTGAGCTTTAAGGACAACATCAGCCAATCAAAGCCAACATCTGCTAACAAACACGGTCACACCTGTAATGGTTTTAATTATCAGGTTTTTGATTAGAATGGATGACGCAGAAACTAGAGAGGCATTGGCCCAATTGACTAATCTGAGCCAACTCCCTTTAAACACAGCATGAATTAACTTTCCGAGAATACCACAACATACCAGTCTCCCTGCAGTGCAAAATGCAATGCAGTCCAGCAGCTGTTGGCTTGTGGGTAGACATCATGTGATTGATTAAAGTTATATTAGCACCTTACTTAATTACCAAGGCTACAGCAACAACAACTTTTTAAAGACTGAGAAATTACGCTCGCTTTGTTTGATTAAGTTTCATTTCTCCTGCTGACTCACCTCCTCTGCAACTCCTTTACATGCTGAGAGTCAACAGGATTTAACCTCTTCAGTTCTAGAAAGCTGCTCAAATTCTCTCCTGTGAATCACCCTGAATTGTTAGTCCATACTGAGTGACCATCACTGCTCTCAATAATAAAGATCAAAGAATGCAACCTGGATGAGCTGCAGCATTGTGGTCCATGAAGATGATACGAGGCCTGTGTTGTTCATAGGTTAATAGATTCATGCTGTTATCCAGGTAGTATCAGCGTGTCTCAGAGACATTCACAAAGTGTAGGACAGACCTGTTCACACAACACCACCATCACCAATGGCTGGTCTGGAGACACCAGTAGCATTTTCTTGATGTCGCCATCATTTCCTCTTAGCATGCATTGGCTTTCATCAGTGAACATTACCGAGGCCCACTGGTCCCTCGTTCAGCGTAAATGCTCCCTGGTCCATGTCGACGATGATGCCTGTACCTGGTGGTGTGTTCAGTCCAGTGAGAATGACTGTGTGAATGAATAATGCAACTCTGTAAAGCGTCTTTGAGTGACCTAAAAAGCGCTATATAAAACTGATGCATTATTATTATTAATGGAAACAGTTTCCAATGGTCTGACATGAACCTGGAGTTGTGTGGTGTTCATCATCCAGTTCCTCATGGTACTATCCACAATTAAGTGGTCATCAGTGTGGGTTGTCCACATCTATGTCTTTCTGTGACTCTTTCAGTCTCTCTGTATCTCTGTAGCAACCTACTGTGACCTCTGAGCTCAGTGAACACTGAGAACATTCAGTTTGAAGCCTCACAATGGTGAGGTTATGTTGATCAGTTGTTAGGTGTGGTCTTGGTCTCATGGTGTCAGAATGTGAACAGCACGCTGAGGAGGGCTGTTTGATTACCAGCTCTACTGGAACAATGACATTTATTTGTGGATTCACGGACCAAACAGCCCTTATTAATTTAGCCGTTGAGCTCCTCATTCAAAACAAAACATAACAACGCTAAAAGGAACTCACATTAATGCATTAACTGTGTATGTGTAGTGTGTACACACGTACATGCACACACACGGCTAGATGGATGCAACTGGAATTTTGTTATTGCATGTATGTTTTCCATTCTGGTGGGAGTTGTGACCTACTGCTAAAGGTTGGGTGGATGTGTGGTGATGTTACATTGGTTCAAATCCTCCTGAAGAAAAACCGGGCGTTCTCCTGTTTGATTGACAGCTCTGTCGTCAGCAATGTGCTCAGCAGCTAGACTAAAATCAGGCCCTGGAACATGGAATTAAAAATATTCGTGATCTGTCAGACCTCTCGGGGTGTGGTCTGATAGAAACCTTCAGCAGCTGTGTCTCCCTCACAGTGATGTTTGTTGCCTAGTTACTGCTGACAGCCATTCAGAGCCCGCCCCCTATTGACTTCTGCATCGCTGCTGCATCTCTGTTAAAGCAAATCACATTTAAATGATCTAGGGCTAGGCGATATGATCTCAAATCAATATCACGATTTATTGAGGATTTAACCTCAATAACGATTAATGGACAATAACTACCTGTATGCTCAAAAGCTGTAGCAGCATAATTGCTCCACAGACTAAAATTTCCTGCAAACACAAAGTATAGAAGTATAGGAGGAGGAGCTGACTAGCATGTGACACGGACTAGTTGAGTTGTGTCACAGCTTCTTAAAGTGCCTATGACTCCATATTTAAATCACTTTATATTAAACAGGTGTAATCTTTGATGCCTCTAGATTAGCGTTGCACCATTATAACTCAAAATACGCTGTAATTATTTCCTAAGGAGCAACTCAGAGATCAGAAGAAAGCGCCGCCTTCCGGTTCTGCTGGGTTTCTCCTTATTTGGCATTAGGGGCGGCATTAGCTCAGTTGGTAGAGTGGCCGGTCTGGCAACCAGAGGGTCGCCGGTTCGATCCCCAGCTCCGGCTGGGTTAGATTGTCGTTGTGTCCTTGGGCAAGACACTTCACCCAACTTGCCTACTGGTGGTGGTCAGAGGGTCTTGGAGGGCGCCGGTGCATGGTAGCCCCCGCCTCTGTCAGAGTGTCCAAGGGCAGCTGAGACTACAACGTAGTTTATCCCCACCAGTGTGTGAGTGTGAGTGTGAATGGGTGAGTGACTGTTCGTGTTGTACAGCGCTTTGGGGTGTTCTGCACTGTAGAAAGCGCTCTATAAATACAAGCCATTTACCATTTACCATTCTCCTTATTTGGCAGCCTGACACTTCTGCTGCAGCAGGGGGCAGTGCCGTCGCGTGAAAGAGAAACGAAACTGAAACTAAACACTACACGGTCTATGGGCAATGGCGGTGGCACTGCCTCGCTCCAGTTGTCGTGAACGTGCATGTGGGAGGAGAATTTACCATATAAGCAAGTCCGGATCACTATGACCTCATAGCGGGCTGGAGTGAAAAAAACTGTTTGAAACCTGGGTCTGAAATCTAGAAAAGCTTCTCACTGGCTGTACTAGGAGACAGATGGATTCAGTTTTTTGCTCTTTCTGGCAGGTTTAAGGTGAGAACTCAACGTTGCAACATGATAGATAAGTCAGAAAACATGGAAACCGATGTCATGGGCACTTTAAAGGGACACAGACATCCAGAACCTACTCATTTCTTTTCATTTTTTAAAATATCAAACATACGATTATGGACAAAATGACATTGATTAGAGTTATAAAATTCAATATTCTATTATTTTCGATTAATCGCTCAGCCCTAAAATGATCCAGATGAAAGTCTGTATCTGAGACACCCAAGTCTCTGTAAAGCCAAGGTTGTGTGTGTGTGTGTGTGTGTGTGTGTGTGTGTGTGTGTGTGTGTGTGTGTGTGTGTGTGTGTGTGTGTGTGTGTGTGTGTGTGTGTGTGTGTGTGTGTGTGTGTGTGTGTGTGTGTGTGTGTGTGTGACACATCCGGAGATGCTGGTTCCCCTCTCCCATCTGTCTGTGTCTAGCAGTCAGGTGAAGCAGTAGTTCTTGGAAAGACTAAGTCTGAACCAGGCTGCTGGACTTGATGATGTCAGCCCCAGAGTCCTAAAGGCCTGATGAGGCCAGCTATGTGGGATTCTGCTGCATCTCTTCAATCTTAGCCTGACACAAGAGAAGGTTCCTGTGCTGTAGAAGACTTCCTGTCTTGTTCCAGTATTCAAGAAGTCTCATCCATCTGTCCTCAATGACTATAGACCTGCTGCCCTAACTTCACATATCATGAAAGTCCTAGACCGTTATAGGTCCACCTGAATGAGCAAATAAACACCCTTCAGGATTAATGACTACCTGACTAACAGACCTCACATTGTCAGACTGAAGGTTGAGTGTCTGACCAGCTGGTCAGCAACACAGGAACACCACAGAGAACCAAAAACCTGGTGGACCACTTTGTGGAATGGTGGAAACAATCATCTCATCTTAAATGTCAACAAACAAAGGAAATGATTGTGGATTTTAGAAGAAGCAGGAATACGTCCAACACTTTGTCCATCACGGAGAAGAAGTGGAGGAATATAAACACCTGAGTGTTGACCTGGACAGCAGACTGGACTGGAGACACAGTGAAGCTGTTTACAAGAAGGGACAGAGCAGACTGGACTGGAGACACAGTGAAGCTGTTTACAAGAAGGGACGGAGCAGACTGGACTTCTGGAGGAAGCTGAGGTCCTTCAGTGTTTGCAGCCAGATGTTCTATCAGTCTGTTGTGGAGAGTGTGATCTGATCTGCTGTCATCTGTTGAGGCAGCAGCATCAGAGCCAGAGATCAGCTGATAAAGAAGGTGGGGTCTGTTTTGGAGCCTCTAGAGCTGATTGGACAAAGGAGGACACTTCATAAAATGAAGAACATGATGGAGAACCCTGAGCGTCCTCCACACAAGACAGAAACTCAACAACAGAGTGTCTTCAGTCAGAGGCCCAGTTTAGGACCAGTTTAACTAACTAGTGCTCTATTTACAATGTGTTGTTGAACATTCTGATAATAGACTCATCTGGGAACAATAGTTTTTTTCTGCAGCTGTTTCAGTTGAACATTCATGTTGTATTACAAAATATTGTAATGTGAAAAAGTAAATCAAATCATTGTTGTAATGTGTTTAAATCCAACATTTCATCAGCATGAGCTAAAAGCCAAGCCTGGGTTGATAGATTACAGCTGGAATATTAAAAATGTCTTGGCTTTAATATAAACTTAAACATTGCAGCAGGTCAGTAAACTTCAGCTGAATCATTTGATTTGGATAATCTGCAGTGACCTCATGGTGATTTATAGTGAAAACACTAATTATCCCAGGACAACTTCAGAAGGTACAAAAAACCAGGAAGGTCAATTCCTTATTGACATGTTTAGAAAACAAACATCACTCAGACAGTAGCACGCTTCCTCAGCAGACTGACTCGTTTTGATGAACTATCATGAAGCCAAACTTATGTGACGAAGATATAATTTGAGAAATGAAAACACGATGAATCATTTGTGAAATCCAGATGATACCGGTTTAAAATGCAGCAGAGCTGGTTTTAGCTTCAGACGTCAGCGGGAAAACAAAGCAAGACGAACACTATTTACCTTAAAAATTGAACTAGAAACTTTCAACCATTTCATGGTTTAAAATATAAATTTGCACATTTTAAGACAAAAGATCTGGTTACATTCTACATCTAAATATGCATCAATACTTCAGTGTGAAAGTAATCACTCTGTTATTCTGAGTTAAATGTGCTGCAAAACTGACCCACGATGTAGGTCAACTCTTTCTTTGAGACAAGTGACTGTCCCTCTATATTAATAAAGGTTACTTTGTGTTACCAGGTCGGTCAGGTGAGAACCTGCTCTCACTGGTGACCTGACCAGGAGGCAGCGTTATGAGAAGATGACACTCATCTATGGAGCTGTAGGGACGAGTTGGGCAGTCTAGAGGAGTGGTGAGTTCACATACCAGTTGTGCCAAACAGCTGCCTTCATAAGTCTTTACCATACCAGTCCAGTGCTCTGACTTCCTGTTTCAATCTGTAGCCACAATGGAACAGCACCGAGCCACTGGTTCAGATACGTGGACGACACATGGATCAAAATTCTGACTCATGAAGTAGAAGGCTTCACCAAACACATCAACGCTGTGGATAAAAACATCAGGTTCACCAGGGAGGATGCACACAACAACAAACTGCCCTTCTTGGACTGCGCTGTACAAATTCAACAGGATGGAAGTCTCAGCATAGAAGTCTACAGGAAACCTACTCACACAGACCAGTACCTGCATTTTGACTCCCATCACCCACTGGAGCACAAACTATCAGTTATCAGGACTTTACACCACCGAGCTGAGAACATCCCCACCAGAACTGAAGAGAAACAAAAGGAACAGAAACACGTCAAAGAAGCTCTCCAGACCTGCAGCTACCCAAACTGGGTCTTCACTAAATCAAGAAAGAAATCTGTAAAAGACTCCACAGCAGCTAAATAAAAAAGACAAGGACAACAAGCGCAAAAGCACCGTCATCCCATACGTAGCAGGAGTCTCAGAGAAACTGAGAAGAATTTTCTCCAAACACAGCATCCCAGTAAAGTTCAAACCCAACAACACCCTCAGACAGAAACTGGTTCATCCTGAGGACAAGACTCCCAAACAGAAGATCAGTGGTGTTGTTTATGAGGACTGTTCAGACCTTTACATTGGAGAAACAAAACTACACAAGTGCATGTCTCAACACAGGAGAGCCACATCAGGCCAGGACTCAGCAGTCCACCTCAAAGACAAGGGACACCTTTGAAAACGACAACGTACACATTTTGGACAGAGAAGACCGATGGTTTGAGAGGGGAGTTAAAGATGCCATCTGTATGTCAAACGTGAAAAAACTTTAAACAGGAGGACTTAAATTTCATCTTTCCAGCACCTACCAGTCTGCTCTGAACTAAATTCCCAGACAATTAAAACTTACCAGGATGTCAGCCGAATACAGTGGAGACAACACCTTCTCAGGGGGTAGAAGGAGGTGTGTCACAGACAGATGACGATAACCAGTTTATATGATTATCTCTCCTTTACTAAATACAGAATTGATAAATCTCAGATGAGCAGTGAAACCTCTTCAAAGAACCAAATAATTCCAGTTGCCTTTATTCAAACCCTTTTTGGGATTATGACCTGGATGACTGAGAACATTCACCAGCTATCTGTAGCCACACTCCCACAATTAAAAACAGCTGGAGGAATAATTTAAAAAATCAATTTGTTAATTTGTGTGAAATGATCCGTCTGCTGTTCTTCTGTTACCTTATAGTATTATATTGGACATTTTAATACCAGCTCTCTTTCAGGTACTGTTAGGATTTGGTTTAGGACAGACCCTGGAGCGAACACAGACAATGGGAAGCTGGAGGTAAGTGAAAATAAACAGTTTATTAATATTGGTACTGGAGGTGTGGACCTTAGGAGGCCCTAGCGTCCTGGGCAGAACCGTACACCACCTCACTGCAGGGAGGAGAGGAGAGTGAGCACAGGCAGGGAACACTGAGGAAGCGGATGATGAAGAACTGTAAAGGGTCTTACTGTAAGTGAGTGAGGAGGGGGTGTTGGAGCTGGCAACCAACAGGGAGACAGGCAAGCAGAAGAGGATGACGATGGTAGTAGGAGGGCAGCCAGTGAGACCAGGAGGAGCAGAGACGAGGGAGGAGTGGCCGGCTGGAGATCCAGGTGAAATGGCAGCAGACCGGCAGGGAGACAGACAGGCAGGCAGGCAGGACAGAGACCGAGAGGAAACACTGGAGGGAGGAACAACAAGGTTAAACTATGGACTATGACTGTGGCTAAAGGTAAAAGACCAGAGTTACCACAGGGGTTATGGACACAATGAACTGGCGTTCATCTTCTGGAAGGCTGGTGGTTTTATGTCCTGGAGTAGATTGCGTGAGTGGCTACAGCTGGAGGTGATTAGTGGAGCGGAGGGTGATGAGGGAGGAGATCCTGCTGAATAGGGAGGAGGAGGCGTGCCTGCTGGGGCCCAGGATATGACAGGTACTGGGAGGTATAAATCTCACACAATAGATGTAGGTGTGTTTAGAGCAAACTTTGTTATTTTTTTACATTTCCAGCAGTAAAATGAGAGTTTGACACTAAATTGTGGCTTTTGTCATTTCAATTACAAAACTAAGTATGCCATCTTTACTTCTGTCATAAACATGAGTTGGAGAATCTGCAGAGATCCTGGAACAGCTGTCTGATGACTATGAGACAGAAACATGGGTGATAATCTTATATAGATCTACAGTATCTATTGATACATAGTCTTATTGTACAGAAATGACAAAGAACAACAGAACAGACATCAGATCCTCATGAGACAAATTCAAAGTGTCATGGAGCAACTTTCATTAACTTCAAGCCTCCTGGAGTTAACATGAAAAATAACATTAACAAACCAAAGACATAAAATAAAAGCTCCTTCATAAACATAAAGAAGTGATGAGATGTTAATAAACTCATGACTGTTATGATTTCCTTCTGTAAAACACAACAAGAACAAGAAGGAAAAACTCAGATTAAAAAGCTCAATTTGAAGAGGGTCTTGATCTAAAAAGAAGTAGAAACAATATAAAATAAGTCAGATTCAACCATTTCAGGACAATTAAAATAAAACAATAGACTCTAGTAAAACAAATCATGTAAAACATCTGCAGTCAGAGGTTTCCATCTCCTTGTTCTTCAGGAGACCATCTCCTCTATTTTTAGATCCTTCTGCAATTGGTGCTAATAATGATCAGTATATTTAAAGGACTTCTTCCCCATCTTATATTTTATCTGAACATATTTCAGTATCTTTAAACACTCGTTATATTGACCAGCTGTGATCGTTTTCCTGTCTCACCCCAAACGCCTACATCCATTTAACTGTACGGCAAGTGCCAAATCAATTTTGAGGTGATTTTTTAAATGAACCAATCAGCTGGAGAAAGCCATTAAAAGTCCCGGTACGCTGAGGGCTCATATTTAAAAGGACCTCTACTGGTGTGTACTGGGCCGCTTGGAGCACTGGGGCCTGGTGATCTGGTGCTGCATGAAAAATGCTCTAAGTGATTAAATTGTACCATGGCTCAAAGTCATTAAGAGCTCTACAGCGATGCACACAGTCTGAGACCCTGACAGTGAGAACAACTCCAAAACACAAAAAGGAAATCATCAACTGGTGCCGCCATTTTTCAGTCCCACTCTGCAACAATAGCACAGTTTGGCTGGTTTGTAATTTAAACCTGGGATGACTAAATATTAAAGTATTAAAGTTCATACGCTCTGATTTTGTGTTGTAGAATGACTCAGTGCTGTTTACCAGTCAGTTTGGTTGATCTCGTGCTTTTCTCTATAAGGTAACGTGTATACTGTAGTATGTTAATCCGTTTGCTTCTTGGCTTTGGTTGTTCCACCTGTTTTCAGAATGTTTATCACTGTCTGATGCACCACTTATTTCCCTTGTGTTTTTTTGAACCAGTAGAACGATATGTTTATTTTGGATGAGTGGGCGTGTCCAGAGCTTTGACTGACACCAGTGTTTTTTCTCTGAGTGCTACTTGCCTCTGTTTTTACTGCTGTTTGGGTGAAAGGACATTGATTTTGAACTTTTATCTTCATTGTGGCTACAGTTGTGCATAAAGTAATGTTTTATGAAAATGCTTAACGTGTGAAACAACAAAATTAATACATTGTAATAATTCTGACTTATTTTTAAAGCATGAAAACAATCACAACCTTCATAGGTCCTGGAGCGAGCATGACGCTCTGAAGGCGTTGGATAACTCCTGGATTGGAACATTTTTTATTGTCGAAACTGGCCAAAGTTTAAGTAACATTCAAGAAATGATGCACCTGAGAATGCCCGTGGCTCCTCCTCTTGCATGCCTTCTGCTCTGTGAAAATTCTTGTATAAAGAAATAGTGTGTCTTATTTGAACAGACAGTTCTGAAGCTGCTGTATGAGTCAACCTGCTGAACTTTACAGAGGATGAATTTGACTTTCTCACAGTATCAGTTCTCCACCCATCCACCATAAAACCTGCGACGACCTTTTAATAAAAACGTTTCTGACTTAATCACCTGCCTCATCAGTCAGCCAAGTGTTCCCATCAGCCATTGCTATTGTTTTTAAATATTGTCGCTGTCTGGCAAAAGCCTTGTTTCTCCAAAAATAAAACTATTTAGAAAATGTAAAAAATCCTGTCTTAGAAAAACTAAATTATTTGCTCACATTTCATAGCTATTTTTGAAAACTTTTTATTGAGTATTTATATGTGAGCGACTGCAGCCGTGACATGACATCATCGTGTGGGTCCGTCCATGTGCCAAAGTATCCTTGGGCAAAATACTGAACCCCCATCTGCCTCCAGGTGCCATTAAAAAAAGGCTGCCCTCTGCTCATCAGGGTAATCTGTCTGAGTCTGTTTGTTCTAGATCTAATGGACCTGGATCATCTGCCAGAGGGCAGCAGGTCAAAGAGGTGGTAGATGGGTGATGTCTCTGATGATCTGCGCTCTGCTGAGGATGCAAGATGTGTTCAAGTCTCCCAAGAAGGGGAGGGGCAACCCACTATACTCTGCACCAGGGGTTGCAGTAACCGAATATTTTCCGTATTGGACTGTTTTTTAAACTTTGACGGAAAGATCTGAAGGCCACTGGTCATTTTGACAGGTGTGTGAACTACAGGAACTTGTCCGCTAGTGCGCATCAGGTGTCAGACCTGATCCGCTCAAACGTGTCTTTGAGATCCGGTGCTTTCAAGGTCCCGATCGCACTCAGCGCGCGATCAGATGCAGATTAACTACACTTCCTGTTGTAATGCGCTCTCAGAGTAACGTTCATAGGCTGTGGAGGCTTGTTGACATGCACAAGCTGCTCCGCGAGCACACACACATAGAACTGGACTCCAAACCCACTCACTAACCCGTGAGGAGGTCCGCATTAAACATCAGGGCCAGGTTCTCCCCTGAGTATCTCAATGAAACAAATATGTGAACCCCTCATCTCTCTGTCTCTCGTCTAGCGTTCTCTCTCATCTAACAAACGTCTAGCACAACCTCTGCTCTGCTCAGTGTTGACCACAGACTGGAGCCTTTTCCGGTCGGCCTCGGTGCAGCTAGAGAAAGGAGTTGTGTTTTCTAAAGTCCAGGATGATCTTCTTTGTCCTTGTGTTCAGAGCTAGCAGACAGCTGCAGGACCTCGTGTCTGTAGGACGACTCATCTCCTGAGATCAATCTGTCGTGCTGTCAGCACACTTCATGATGGTGTTACTGCTGTGGGCTGGTCTGCAGTCGAAGGTGTAGAGATTGTAGAGGAAAGGGCTGAGAACAACTCATCATCAATGGGGCAACACTAACCTCTCACATGACGGTCTAAAGGCAACGTCCTTTTGAACGTTCTGCTGTCACAAGCCAGTTATTTGTGTGGTAACATTTCGGAAACCTGCTGCTTAAAACCCAGAAACTCAGAAGGATCATTAGGATTCTTCTTCCTAACAAAAATCTAGAAGGATGAAAAAAGCAGAAAAGAACTCAACTCAATTTTCTTGGTTTATAATCCAATCATTTCCTCCAGCTGCAGGTTTGCATGAACAAATCTGTGTAATAAGTGGTTCTCATAGTGGAGTTTTCACCAGCATGACCCAAATAAAGAGTTCTTTTGCTGATGAACCCTGGGTTTTTCAAAAAAAAAAGTTCTTCAAAGTTAGCATGTATCTCTGGGTTGCTCTGGAGACAGATTTATGTGTAAACTGACTGACATGATACCTGCTTCGCACGAGTTTGTAAAATAAGAATCCGCTAATAACCCAAAGCTTGCTGACAACAAGAAAACCAAACTCAGAAGTGTTGCTTTCTTAAAACCACCCAAACACGTGAGGTATTTTAATTAAGGTGATAGAACACAGCCCTCCAGGCAGGAGCAGCTGCACATGTTACCTTTGTACGACAGTTATTTGTGCAAGAACAGAAAACTGTATCATCAAAAACAACAGCGACACACTGAACAGTTAAATATTTCAATATGATTTAAAGAAGGGATTATATGCAGCTCCTTCACTTTTTCAATATTTAAACAGCAGCTTCTGCGTAGTTGTTCTCCACTGCAGACAGGTTGAAGATCTCCAGGGAGACATCTTACTCGCATTTCTATCAGGTTTTTGTCCATCAGGGCGCCAAAAATACCCCCTGAACTACTGGATTGATTTGAATGAAACTTTCAGTGTAATCACTGGATTGACATTTACAGCTGGTTGACTTCGAAAGTCAATTCTATTCAAGATGATGGCCACAGCCAGCTGACCTCAGAAAACACAAATGACCTTTAACCCAGTCAGTTTTACAGAAACTGAGCTAATATTTGGCGTTGCAGCTGAAAGTCATACACAAAATAACAAATTGACATCTTGCAATAATTGACCAAAACCACTCGAACTCCATCATTCCTCAACATAACGTCTTAGTTTAAAGCTCTGAAATGAAGAGCAGCTGGTTATATTCGTTCCTAGAGAGAATTAGAGGTTCAAATATGCAACTAACCCATGACCTAATGAGGATTCTGGAAATGACACCTCTCATCTTCAGAAATAAAACCTGACAGGGAGTTTCAGGCTGGCGTAAAACGTGACAACTCAAACCGTCGCTTTGAATGCTCGCTTTACATTTCCTGATTTAATTATATGTGACAATCATTAAAACATTGTTTTCTGCAGGTTTCTAAATGTAAACCTGTGGTGAGGGGAAATAAGTTGAACTAATTTATTCACAAAGGAAGGTTGCCTCAGAAATAGTTTGTTTATTTGAGGTTTTATTGTCTGGGTGTGTCGGCTTCACACTTCTCATAATCAGCAGCAGGTGTGGCTGACAGGTGTTGACTGGCAGGTGACATGAGGCTGATTATGCGAGTCATTTCTTGCCTCACTGTTTGTTTTACATAAACTGTCTTAGGTGTTTGTTAAATTATCAGATATAAACAGATTTATATTGGCAGAGTGAATTAAACCTGTAACATTTTTACTTTTTTGATGTTTGGCAGATTTTTTTTAATGCTTCAGTTCAGCTACCTGATCATGCAGATCCAACCTGCTGTCAGCTTTGATGGCTGCTGCTGAGAATGAAGCTTCTGGAACTCAATCCTCTGGTTGTACCAGTGTTTCCTGTACACAGTGTGCAAAGGTGTCTTGGAGGCAAATTCTCAGCAGCTGTGTTTTCTCAGCACTGCTCCTGAGGCAGAGGAACATTCAGAGGAATGAGTAATGGTATAATAACGTGATGCACAGAGAAAGGACAGATTATGTTAACGTCTCACCTTCAACTGAACTATTTTTAGATTAGTAATGACTGTATTGATCCAAATAAAAGACAAGTCCTCTTTCAAAATGTACTCTGTTAAAAGACTTTTTGACAACCAAACCTCTTTATTAATGTAGAAAATGAAAAAAGGGCATTTAGCATAATTTTTTTCATGTACATTATAGTAAAATGTACAACAAAATGTCAAATTAAACACTTTATGGCATAGCATAAAAAATCTGTAATGTGTCTGAATTTAATAATGTTATTGCTATGTTTTGGTGTGCTGGACCCAGGTGCAGGTGAGCAGTGGAGGCAGGAACAGGCAGGTAGATGAACAAAAAGAGTTTTATTGCAGCCAGCTGGACAAAGCCAGGGAGGACTAGGAAGACAACAAGGTCAACATCTGGTTCTTTCTAGTTTTCCAGAACACTAATTTAGCTGTTGCAAACAGAACCATGACAACTATTTATTTATTTACTTATTTACTTATCTTTACAGAGGATAAAACCCCTTGAGATGAACCATCTCGTTTTCAAGGGGGTCAAGACAGCAGAACTACAAGTAGCTTGAAAAAAATCAGAGAAAACATAAATACATAACTAATAGTAACAACAACAAATAAAACATTTATAAAAATGGACATATATATATATATATATATATATATATATATATATATATATATATATATATATATATATATAATCAATGAATTGTGCTACACTCTTAAAGTACAAAAGTAACTTCACTTCATAGGAATGATTTTTCAACAACAGGTACAAACTCAGAGACAATGACAATTACAAAAAGATGCGACCTGTTAATAAACAGTGTTTTTAAATAATTGAAATGAAGTAATTGACCTGATCTCCACAGGGAGCCTGTTCCAATCTAGTGGAGCTTTAACACAAAATGATGTCCTTCCAGCTTCTTTCTTAAAAGAAGGTCCAGCAAAAGAAAGTTGTTCATTAGACCTAATCCTATATTGACAGTCAAAAGGAACCAGATACAATTTTTAAATACCCCGGGAAATTAAAAAATATACATTTGAAAATAAACAATAACCAATGATGCCTACGTCTGGCATTTAAAGAAAGCAGGACAAGCTTTGATGCATGCTGCAGTGGTGTGTTTTAAATGGACAGTGAAGAACAAATCGACAGATACTATCAACAACATCTAGACCAGTGGTTCCCAACCTTTTTCCCAAGGGACCCCTATTTTACCTGTCAATTTTCTGGGCGACCCCCCCCCCCCCCCCCCCCCCCCCCCCCCCCCCCC
>SSNR01000721.1:75926-86636 GCA_006937965.1 Callopanchax toddi | reverse complement strand
CCCCCCCCCCCCCCCCCCCCACACACACACACACACACACCTCCCACTTCCAGTAAGAAACGATAAAATAGTTCAAGCACTTTTTAATATGCTTTGATTTTTTTAACAAAAATAATTACAAATAAAACTAAAAACAGCATTTTTCTAAACAGATGATTTCCTGTAAACACAGATCAGTCTTAATCTCAATTTGACACATGAAAAAAAAGTGAGCCAAATTTCAGCTACTTCAACTTGTGTTTGACTTTTCTCAACAGATTATTTCCTGTAACACTAATTTAAATCCAGGCGGTTTACCAGTTACTTCACTTGCTAAGACGTGATAAGAAATCAGATGTTCATCCATTCTGACTCTGAGAGGTTCAATCAGCCTTCATATCAGATGATTTCTCTCCTATAGAATCAGTTCTACTCATCACATCACACTTGAATCATCCCATTAAACCCCAAAATGTCTAAAGCTGGACTTTCTCTGACAGACTATTAGTGTCATTTGCAAAACCTAATGCTTTTCAGAATGCTCAACAAATGTTCTTAATCTCAATTAAATTTACCTGGTTAATTAAAATAATATAAAACAAGGATTTCGATATTAATATCATTTATTTTTGTATGTAGTTGACCATCTTCTAATACTGCAATATCCTTTGTTACAACTTAAAACTTTAGTTTATAAAGTTGTTAGTTCTTTTTAGGTCTATTATCCCTGTCTGCTTCTTTCCTCGGTGACGCGCACACTCACACGCGCGCGGGCCGTCGAGGGGGGAGGAAGGGGGGTCAGGTCTGCAGCGCACTCGAACCCACAGAGAGGAGAGGGTCTGTGACTCAACTTTGCTGCGTTTTTGCAGCTTTTAGGAGGACTGACGCCCAAGGAGCCATGAAGGATTGTTTATTTATTTATTAGAAACGTCCTGATTGTCGGTATGATCACGGAGCGGGTCAGGTTTAGCGGCGAGGAGACCAGGAGATCTCCCGGTGCCCAGTCCGTTACTGGCGATGCTGTTGAAAGTTTACTGGATCATGTAGGACTGTCCAGGTGTCTCCGCTGGAAACTTTAGTTTATCCAACAGGGAGGAGGGCTCTCTGCAGCAGCTACATGCGTCGCTACTAGACCGGTGTGTTCATACGTAAGATTCGCACATGCGCAGTACCGATCGGGTTTCCTGTACAGATCGCTAGTTATTTTTCATTTTTTATTGATTCAATAATTATTACAAAATTGTAAAGACTTCGTTGTGTTACACAAACATATGCATGTTATTTAATATTAAGGTCAGAATAAATGAATGTGGTAAACTTAAAAATATATAACAAATACATTTTAAACCCCTCAAAGTGGAGAGGTCCTGGCGACCCCCTGAGAGGCTTTGGCGACCCCTAGGTTGGGAATCACTGATCTAGATGATGGAGACAGGAGGCAGTGGCATTTTGATAAACAATATCTGCGTAATCTAAAATTGGGAATAAAAGTTGAGTTGCAATGTATTTTCTCACTCTAAAATCAAAACAATTAACTGATTGATATTAGATTTTTAATTGAAAGTTGACCTTGCCAGTTATTGTTTGGATATGAATCTTGAAAGAAACATCAGATTCGAGCCAGACACATAAGTATTTAACTTTATCAACACATTGCAGAAGTGAAGAGTAAAAAGTGTAGGTTTAGAATTCCTGTAAGAGCTGAGGAAAGTTTATATTTTTGGAAGGAGTAATGAACAGGATTTAGATTTATTAAGAATGATCTTATTATTAGCTAACCAATGTTGTAAGTTGTCAAAATTAAGTTGAAGACACTCCTGTAGTTCAGATATGGTAGGCTTAGAACAGTATAAGATGGTATCATCTGCGTACATGTGAACAGAACACGTGGAACAGCAGAGAGGGAGATCATTAAAGATTGAGAACAGTAACGCCTGAGCGAGGAACCCTGAGGAACACCCCTTGAGATTCCCCATATCTTAATTAGCTCCTTTCACTGAGACATATTAAGAGCAATGGTGAATTAAACCAAAGTAATGAAGTTCTAGATAAGCCAATTGCATTTAACTTATCCAGGAGTAAATAATGATCATTATTATTATTATTTACTCTGGATAATCAACTTAATAATACTCCTGGAAGGTCAACTTATTATTTGATAAGTTGACCTTCAGTCCACAGCAAATGATTGCCTTTAATTTTTGCGCTAATCCATGGAGCATGTTTATCTAGGACTCTTAAGAATTCAGAATAAAATAAATTCCAAGCATTATCCACATTCCCATTTGACCAACTGTAGTTCATCCAGAAAACGATCTGTGTGAAATGCCTGCATGTCACGGATCTTTATTAGCCATGAGCATTGCTCCGGTCAGAGGATGACTTCCTCCGCCCACACTGACCCTTTCAGGAAATCCACATGAACTTAACATGTGGAAAAACATGGGCTTGTATGTTTAAAATGTTCCAAAATCACAAGGGAAACACGTGCAGAACATGTGTTTTACATGTTAATTTAACATATTCTACAAAAATGTTTTCCTCTTGTGAAGTTTTTGTTTTGTTCTAAGTGTATACAGGACACTTGTTTAATTTTTTTTTTACATTTATCTCACATTCAGGAAGTTTGTGTTTTTTCTGTAAAAGTGATGTCACCAGTGGGTGTGGTCCTTACTGTAGACTTCTCAGAATGACCCAAACATCCCTTAAAGTAAAATCCTGTGTGAATAATAAAAAATAAAAGTGTTGAAAGAAACACACTTGGATCAGAGAGTTGTGTTGTATTGCACAATGTTTTGTGTAAGCCTTGTTGTTGTCATGCTTTTTCCTTAATCATTAATGAGGCAGTTTAATAAGGTGTGTTCTGCAGGTGTAACAGTGCTAAATCATCTACAGGTTAAAAGGTTAAACAGCAATATGTCCAAACTGGTAGTTATGTCTCCTCTACACAATCACTTGAGACAACATAAACAGAGAATAAAATGTGAAAATTACAGTCGACACAACAAAAGGTAGAGACGCCTTTAATCTCTGGAACATTAATTATATAATCTGTGATTAGTGAAACAAAGCTTAACATATTCTAAGAGCCTAACTGCAAGCACATGGGTAGATCATATTAGTAGACAACCAAATATTTGAATTATTTTTGCTTTTTTTTTTTGCATATATACATTTGCTCCAAATGGAAGCACAAGAAGAACTGGAAGATGATGGAATTAGGGTCATGTCTCCAAACAGGGAAGAACTATGACCTAAGGCCTGACTTTAAATCTTCAATGTGTTTTAATTATTAGGAAGAGGAATGATTAGAAATGCTGACAAATTTGTGTTTTAAACAATGACAAATTATTGAATACAAACATTGTTTTTCAGCTTCTCACATGATAGATAGATAGATAGATGATAGATAGATAGATAGATAGATAGATAGATAGATAGATAGATAGATAGATGATAGATAGATAGATAGATAGATAGATAGATAGATAGATAGATAGATAGATAGATAGATAGATAGATAGATAGATAGATAGATAGATAGATAGATAGATACAACAGGAACAATTAATGTGACTTCATGATTATTTTTGGAAAATCCAGTTAACACCTTGCACATTGCTTAGTGTTCTTTAGAATTTCCAAGAATTCATAACCTGTGATAAGCTAAAATGATTTCACTCAAATGGAATCTTACTAAACTCGCTGAGCTTACTTTACATGCTTTTGTTTCTGATAATTAGTTTGCTCCACCCAAGTAAACCTGGTGCACCTTTCATTGTAGGTCCTCATTTTCCTCTGGAGCAAAGGAGTTCAACAGGTGAGCTCAACCTGCAGAATTTTGTATTTTCTCATTTATGAAAATCTCTTCTGTTTAAAAAACAAAACAAAACACTGGTTCGTTTTAATGTTTTTTTTTCTGCATGTAAATAAGAGAAATGATAAACTTTAGAGTTTACATCGTAGCGTTTGAATGTTATTAGGCATCAAATGAGAATGGTTAAAAGTAGAAATATGCATTTAAAAATATTTCAACAAATAAAAACATGGAAACATGTTAATTAGTTTTTCATTTCTTTTTACTACAAAGTGTCAATGGTGATAATGAATTAAACAGTTACTTGATGTATTTAAATTTAATGCCAACAGTGTCTTTTTTTTATACTGAAACTGTAAATCTTTTTTAACAAAAAAACTTTTTATTTCTGTCACAAAATAAATAGCAGAGCATCTTTAATGTATGTTTTTTTTTCTCAGTACCCCATATGTTCAGACTCAGTGTTGATGTAGGATGTTGGTGAAGTGAAGTGAAGTGAGGATCAACCAGGTGAGCAGAGCTGAGCCTCACAATGGGCGGCTCATTAGAAGTCCTGCTACTCTCAGCTGCTGGGATCAGTAAGTGCCTCCAAAAA
This sequence comes from Callopanchax toddi, assembly GCA_006937965.1. Lineage (NCBI taxonomy): Eukaryota > Metazoa > Chordata > Actinopteri > Cyprinodontiformes > Nothobranchiidae > Callopanchax > Callopanchax toddi. Next base: position 82,245 of record SSNR01000721.1, on the reverse strand, counting down.
TTCAGAGGAAAAAAAAATTTAAGTTTACATTTATTCAAGTCAAATTGCATGAAAAAGGAACACAATAAAGTCTAATTTAATTTAAACATTTTTTAAATCCCCTCAGTATTTGTGTCATCATTGGCTTCTGCAAATGTAAGTTTGAGACTTTGTTTTAGTATCATAAATAAGCTTTTGGCAAATACAGAGAATTAATATTTTACCATAAATTCTTTTAACAGTCAAACACAACACAAGGTGAGGATGAAGGAGGGAACAGAAATGTTAAATACAAATTAATAATAAAAGCTCCTGACCTTTATTTTTCTATTTATCTTTTATTGCAGGCCCAGGTTTTCTGACGGCCCAAAACAGGTCAGCATCTAAACGAAAACACATTTGAGTGAAACCAGTTCTGATTTAACATATTTCTGTTCAGCAATAATCCATTCATCCATTTTCCTCAGCTTATCTGAGGTTGGGACGCGGGAGGCAGCAGCCTAAGCAAAAAAGCCTAGTAGTCTTTCCTCTCCCCAGCCACTTCGGCCAGCTCCTCCAGGGGGATCCTAAGGTGCTCCCAGGCCAGCTGAGGAACATAGTCCCTCCAGCATGTCCTGGGTTTTTCTTTAGATCTTTTCCCAGTTGGACATACTTGGAACACCTCACCAAGGAGGCGTCCTGGAGGCATCTTTACCAGATGCCTGAACTACCTCAACTGACTCCTCTCAATGTGCAGGAGCAGCAAATCTACTTTAAGCCCCTCTTGGATGGCTAAGCTCCTCACCCTGTTGCTAAGGGAAAGCCCAGATACCCTGCGGAGGAAACTCATTTTGTCCACTTGTATCCACAATCTCATTCTTTTGGTCATTACCCAAAGAATGTGACCAAAGATTAGGGTAAGAATGTAAATTAACTGGTAAATCGAGAGTTTCACCTTTTGACTCAGCTCTCTTCACCACGACAGACCGGTACAGCGCCTGCATTACTGTAGATGAAGCACCAATCCGCCTCGATCTCCCACTTCATTTTTCCCCTCATTCACTCGCACTTTTACTTTTATGAGAGTTCTTAACACTTTTTAATGTTGCTCCCTTTACCGTTTGAAAAAAAAAATTTGTCAAATATGTTTAGAGACCAACAGATCAGATCCATGTATACAAGTTGGACAAAATCCCATGCACCCTCTAGGACGCTGCAAAGAGCATAGATCTGGTCCAGTGTACCACGACCAAAACGAAAACCACATTGTTCCTCCTGATTCCGAGATTTGACTATCCGCTGACTGGACCCTTCTCTCCAGAACCCCTGCATAGACCTTACCAGGGAGGGCTCATGAGTGTGATTCCTCTGTAGTTGGAACACACCCTGCGGTCCCCTTTTTTCAATAGGGGGATCACCACCCCGGTCTGCCAATCCAGTGGAACTGCCCCCGATGTCCACACAATACTGCAGAGCCGCATCAGCCAACACCGCCCTACAGCATCCAGAGCATTAAGGAACTCTGGACGAATCTCATCTACCCTCGGATCCCTGCCACCAAGGAGTTTATTGACCACCTTGGTGACGTCAGTGCCAGAGATTAGAGAGCTCAACCCAAAGTCCTCAGATTCCACTTCCTCACTGGAAGACGTTCCCATGGGATTGAGGAGGTCTTCAAAGTATTCCGCCCAAAGACCCACGACATCCAGAGTTGAGATTAGCAGCCCACCATCCCTACTACTATAAACAGCTTTTGTAGTGCACCGCTTCTGCCTCCTGAGATGCAGGATGGTGGACCAGAATTGCCTCAAAGCCAAATGGAAATTCGTTTCCATGGTTTCACTAAACTCCTCCCATTCGTGGGTTTTTGCCTCAGTGACCACCTGAGCTGCATTCTGCTTGGACTACTTATCAGCTGCCTCTCAGAGGCCATAAAGACCTGATAGGAACCCTTCTTCAGCTTGACAGCATCCCTCACTGCTGGTGTCCACCAGCAGATTCAAGGATTGCTGCCGCGACAGGCACTGACCACCCTGCGGCCATAGCTCGGGTCAGCCACCTCAACAATGGAGGCACGGAACATGGCCCACTCAGACTCAATATCCCCTGCCTCCCCTGAGACATGTTCAGAGTGCGGTTGGAGACTCTGCTAGATGCTCCTAGTAGACCCTCACAATAAGTTTGGGCTGCCAGATCAGACTGGCCTCCTCCCCCACCATCGGAGCCATGTATATACTGTTTACAAATTAAAAAGAATTCTAATAATAATTTTCTTGCAGCACTGCATCCACTTCAAATAGTGGTTTCCAAAAACCCTGTCCAGGAGTAAACCTACAAAATGCCAGTCACAGTGTAAGGAGCTCTAAACTCAAATTAATATATTTTTAATTACCATACTTTTATTTTCATTCTCCACATAATGAGTAAAAGTCACCACTTAACAATGTTAATGATTAACACCCTCTTGTGTTGGGTTGCTGCCATTAAAGCTCACCTGTGTTTTTACAGATCTCTACATCAGTGGACACGTTTCTAGTGGACCTGTCATGTAAAAAAGACACAAATGAAAGCTTACCACCAGATGTTTTCAATGAGGTGGAACAAAGCCTCAAACTGATAGTGGAGTCATCTCTAAATGTCTACTTGAAACTGGTAATTAGGATAAAAATGTCTACAAAAGTGTCTTAATGTGCTGTTAAAGTAATTTGGTTTGATAATGAAAACATTTCCAACTTAAAATAATTTTATAACATTCTACAGTTACAGCTTTTAGCAGTGCCCAGTTACAGTGTTGTTTAATAACAGGTCAACAATGGGTCTGGACCTGATGTTCTGGAGGTCTTTGGGATCCTGAACAGCCTGACTCTAGGGAACCTCAGTGACCCAGCTTTCATCCAGCTGTGGTTCTCTCTGAAGATGGCTCCGTTTCTGCCCTACATCAGTGAAAGCTTCCTGATCCAACTGGGAAACCAGAACTTCAGCTGCAGTTCTTTCCAAGAGCTGTGAGTGGATTACATGGCCGCAGTCAGCTGCTTGTGTTAATCTAACTCAAACAGTAGTTTTGCAGATTTTTCCATTTTTACTGAAGTAATAATAATTGCAGAGTAACCACTGTGTAAAAATTTTTGTGACTAATTTAAAACTAAAACTTAAATTTAAATCACTGTTTAATAAATGTTTATTATAGATCTGAATACCTTATTTCCAACTTGTTATTCTTATTTGAACTGAATGTGATGAGATAACTAACAGATAAAAAATATAAATGTTAATTTGATTGCATGTTATAGAGTGAAATCATTGAGCGAAGAAACACTGATATCTCAAACAACGGAAGGGAAATTATTCTACAGCAGCTTCATCAAAGTGTACCTGTTGAGGCAGAACGTAGCAGGTAAAAAACAGTGATCAATTTTTAGAGTTTCAGTAAAAACCTTTAATAGCCTGTATGGAAAAAAGGATTGGTGATCTGGAATCACAATATTTAAACAACTATGAGAAAAAGACAAATTATTTTTACAGTAAACAGATTGAACTAGTTTGTAATTTTTGTTAATATTTAAATAATCACAGAACCTGGATGCAATGAAAATGTGAATGGAAGTGCTGAATGGCTGAGCAAAAACGTTGGAATTTTTTCAATCTTTGCAACAATTGAAGAGCTTAAAACCATGAACAACATGTTTTCCGCTGTAAGTAATGCATGAAGAAGTGATATATATAATAGTTTTGATGATAAATAAAGAATAAAAAGAAAAAATGTGGATCTTGACTTTCGAGAATGAACAAGAACAAATGAACTCATGTTCTCACAGGAAGAGGTGCTGGACAAAATAACACCAGAGCAGAAGGCTCAGCTGATACTGGACCCAAACAGCGGGGCTTTGGAGAACGCCACCCTTGTAAAGGCGGTGCTGTCCAACTTGACACAGTCTGGAAACATTGAGGAGCTCAGTCAGTTTTTCCAAACATTTGCTGAGATCACTTCACAGGTGAATGAATGCCTTACACTAAGCTTGTCATGTTTGCCCACATGCTACTGTTCAACATACACCTCCTGAAAATCTTGCCCTGGGCTCAAACAATCAATGACAAGGCTAAGATAAAGGCCTTATTAGGCATTTCTGTTAAGTTGCCAACGATTGCTCAATTCTTCATTTAGACCAACAATGCACAAAGATGTGCTACAAATGTCTGAAGTAGATTTTACAATAAATACGGTTTTCTTGAAGTTGATTTTGAATTCCTTTTTTTGCAGACCAACACAACCTTCATCACAAATTCATCTGTAAGAGACATCATCTTGAACGTGACCTTGACAGCTCTTGCGCCTGAATTTGAGAACTTTACGTCTCAGAACTTTGAGCTGTGGTTCCAAATCTACTTGATTCCTGTAATAGCAAGTCTCCAACCCGACAGCTTGTGGGTGATACCAATCAGCATCAGCTGTGAATCCTACGCAGCTATGTAAGACATCTTTCTTAGGAGGAGAAGTCAAAATGCTGAGGTGGCAAGATGTCAAACATTGGTTCCAGACTAGTCACAATAATTACTCCTTTATCATCTTCAGAGTCACTGGACTTGAGGAAAGTTTGACATTCTTACCACTGGACCTTTCAATGGGTGTGAGATCTAGCTTGGAGTCACTGCAGCAAACCTTCCCAAGTATGTGTCATGAACACTTTGCTTGCAAATGGTTTTGAGGAAAACCTTGTGCCAACATGCATGAATAGAAAGAAAATGACCCCCAACAACTTACTGATGACATGCCTAATTTCATTTTTCTCTTTAACAGCTTGTGCAGAGAATGAATCCTTTGTGGTAAGTTCAGTGTTTGGAGTGCACTTCATAGATTATACAGCACTCGGTCTTATTTCACACTATAAGAGTAGGTGCATTGACTATGTAATGCCAAGCTAGCATAAGTTGTGTGTCTTTTTACTGTAAACTAACGCATTGCTTTGTTTGGCTCCAGTGTATGAGGACACCTGTTGATGGTAAGTGTGCCATAAGCCTCTCATATCCACACTGTTGGCAATGTTGCATCTTTAGGGCACCAGGTTACTGATACAAGATGTTTTTTGTTCTTCTTTATCATTATCATTTTTTCACAGAGAACCTCATCTGTGCAGCAGTTGACAGGTGCGCGTCTAACTGTTTCACTCACTGTTTAGTTAGCAAATCCTGTCACACAATGTCACTAAAATGAGGCTGTTTTGAATCATTTTGTTCAGGGCTCAAGTCCAGCAAAGACTGGCAAATGACAATTCCTCTTCAGCCTTGTGCAGTTTTACCATCATTGACCTTGCCTGCTCTTTGGTAAGATTGCTGTCTGCAATTTGTCAATAGCATCAAACAAACGGCTCTTTTCTGTGGCGTGGAGACAAGTCCCCAAACATTTTGCTGAACTGGCTTTATTTCTTATCACCCATCCCCCGCCACCCCCCACCCCCAGCCATCAATTCTCACACCAAACAACGTGGTCACCCTTTTGAAATGCTCTCTGGAAAACCAAATCACCTACCCAGTTGAAGTCTGGAAGCTTTTCTTCCAAAGAACATCTGGTCTGGACCAGGCTCTTGGGATGTTCAGCGCTACGGTAATTCAATAGCACAATTTAGAACATGTTGATAGTAAGTTGGTGTGTTTTCCTAATCCAACCAGTGTTTCCCAACGTGTTAGGCCCCGAACAGCAGCAATGTGGTCTTGACAAATGCTCTTGAGGCTTTTGGAGATGTGGAAAGTGACATTGTCACCCAAGAAGAACTACACAACCAGGATTTCATCAGCAGTAGGTTCCAGGAGATCAGTTCATTCCTTGCTTCCTCATCTGAGAACTTCCTCATCTGCCTTAGCACCAACAACTTCAGCTGCCCGACTTACCAGATTGCGTGAGTGCTTTCCAAAAATCTGCCTAACTTTAAACAACAGTGCAAAAATCCTGCATATTGTTTTCATAATCAATTCTTCTTTTGATTTTAGCGTTGAGGCATTCAGCAACCAAAAAGCATTCATGAACAGCAACCAAGAGCGTGCAGTCTACACTCACTTCATGAAACCATTCCTGTCCAGAAAAGATTTGCCAGGTAAAGCTGAGCTGCTGGGCACCCCTCTGTAATGTCTTGATGGCATGTGGTGTTACCATACAGCCAATGTCTTAACGTCCCTTTCTTTGACAGATCCTGGCTGCATCTCATCTGTCAATGGTAGTCTACGCTGGCTACAGGCAAACTTTGGAGGCTTTGCCAGTTTTGCAACCATTCAGGATTTGCAGTTGCTCAACCCACATTTCTCCAGTGTAAGTCTATACTGTAGTTTGTGTCTTTCTTTGTGAAACTAACTTTTGTTTTGCATTTTTTTT
>SSNR01000721.1:51245-72941 GCA_006937965.1 Callopanchax toddi | reverse complement strand
CCCACTTGACATCAAAATGTTTGTGTTTTGTTTTTCAGATCCAAACCTTGTCAGAGCTGGATCCAGCTCAAGTGGCAGAGTTACTACTGAGCTCAAACATTACAAATAACACAGATGTGATTGAGCTGGTCTACGACCGTCTAGAAATGGGCGATGCTTTGAAAAACGTGGATAATTTTCTGATACAGCTCACAGAAAAGGGACAAGTAAGCTACACATTAGAGCTGCAATGAATTGGACATTCCTAGGCTGAAACTAAGTGCCACTTTTAGTAATCAAAAGCTTATAGAAGCCTCTGCAATCTTTTAGGGTGATAGTTCCTACCATGTTATCGGTTTGCAACATTTCATACCTATTGCCGTGTACTCTTGCATCAGGGCAAGTGCGTGGTGTTTGATTCCTGCCATGTCAACATTTCACAGGAGGTCGTTTTCCCACCTGTTGTGAGAGATCTCATGATGAACAGGACCTTCAACATCATAAGTCCCTACTTCACCAGCTTCAATGAAAGTGATTTTTACGTTTGGTTCCATGTCAAACTGGTCTTCATCCTTGCCAGTTTTACTCCAGAGATGCTCCAAATTGTAACCTCAGACATCAGCTGCACAAACTATCAAGTCATGTGAGTTGCATCTTGGAAACAACCAAGACTTGAATGCCCCAAAGTACTTTTGTGGGACTGTGTAAGAAAGTTCTGTTTCAATTGTTGCAGCGTGAGTGGGATGGGCGACGTTTTCTCTGCCATACCCCAGCCTAGACAAGAAGAAATTGCAAATGTTCTGTTGAGCTACCTGCGCAAACAAGCCAATGTCATCAACCAGCCAGGTAGGTCTGACACATTCAAACTGCTCAATTGACTTGAAATTGAGAACAAATTAATTGTGTAACAGAGATGGACCCATTATTGTTTGATCAGTAAAAAAGATTTGTCCGTGACAAATTGTGTTTGTTCTAAAATGCGCACAAATGTCTCAGGTTGCAGTCCTGAAGTGGGGAGTGGTGCCACGTGGATTGAAATTAACCTGGGTCAATTTGTTGAATACGTAACATACGCAGAGCTCAAAGTCTTCAACCTGTCCCAGGTAATATTTTTTTATTTTATTTCAAATAACCTTGCATTATTCATCCTCTTTTATACTGTACAAATCACTATGCATCTGTGTATATACATATGCATTCATCATGATTGGATTGATTGAATTTGAGTGATGGCACTTTGATGGACTGGTGACTCATCCAGCGTGTCTCCAGCCCGTGATGCTGAAGTTAGGCACCAGCACCCTGCGACCCTCAGTGAAGGAAGAAGTATTTAGTGAAGAAAGGTGGATGGATGGACTTTGAGATAGTGAAGATCCTGTATTTGACCCAGAGAAGCCAGACTGCAGAGCCGCACAAGGGATGGACATTTTTTCATCCTCTTTTAAAAAGCCTTTGGTGTGGTCGGGCACAGCCAAATGTTACATGTGATGATGTCAGGCTGGGCTAAGTTCAGGCTTCAAGTCCTTCGGGTTATTTTGGGTTTGGGTTAGCTTTTTGAGACCTCTTCTGGAATTGGTGCCAATTTTTTTAGAAAGTGACTTATTTTTTCGGGTATCCCCACCACTGTTAGATTTATGTAATACATATATGTATTGTTACTGATTACTTCTTTTTGTCTTGTATCTGTTTTTTCCCCATAGATCGTCATATTAGACTCACTTTCTTCAGGACAAAAAGCTGAGTTTCTTCTTGAACCCAACAACTTGGACAATGAAACTCTTGTAGAGCTGATATTTACAAGTCTTACAATGTCCTCATCTTTAGACAACCTCCAGTCTTTCTTTGAAACTTTTGTTAGTGGTGTTGCAATGGTAAGTTGTTATATAATAATTCAATTTTTTTTCTTCATTAGGCAATAATGTACCCCTTTAACACTTACCTGTTGTATCATTTCAGCAAAACGTGACATCATTTAGACCTGGAGTACGTGACACCATCCTCAATCTGACATTAACAGCACTTGGTCCAAAACTCCCTCTGCTAAATACAGAGCAGGTGCAGGCATGGTTCCAGGTTTATCTCCCTCTCTTCCTCCCGAGCATCGACTCCAATACCTTGGAAGTTATTTCCAAAAATATCTCCTGCAGCTCTTATCAATATATGTGAGTTGACAATATGTACTCATGTACTTGTCTATCAACTATATTTGACATTATATGATGAATAAACATGTTTTGTGTTGTCAGTGTCACAGGGTTTGACAACATTTTTAGCCAACTGTCTGAGGGTCAGACTCAGCTGGTTTTTACCTTCACACTGGATTATATGAAGGGACAGTTGTCTTCAGGTAACCTCAACATAACAGGTTAACTGTGAATGTTCTAGTCTCTGCTTTTAAGGTCTTTAACTTCCAATTTGTGAATTGTTGAGTCTTAAGTTTGTTTTTATTTGTAGGTTTTTCATGTGTTCAGTCTGGAACTGATGACAGAAGCTGGCTTGAAAGCAATTTTGGATTGTTCCGTTCTCTAGCCTCCTTCCAGGAGGTTCTGTCCCTCAAGAGCAATTTTAAAGGAGTGAGTTATTTTTAGTTCTTGAATTAAACTATTAATGGGTCACTCCCAAATCACTCTGTCACCTGACTGCAGTCACCCGTCTCATCCCCTTTGGCAGAGCTACCAAACTCTTTCTAAAACACGTATTGTCTCAGGCTTTATACAGCATTATTATTAGAACCAGCTAGGTTAGGTTACCAGGGGGAGGGTGTTTTTGACCACTATTTCAAGGACATAGAAAAAGACAAAGAAAAAAAGCTTTAATGTGACTCAAATATTATTTCACCTTTAAGTAGGTGTGCTGGATCATCTTCCAATCATCTGCTCCATTTAAAAGAGGCAGAATGGACTAAACCAATTTTAGTTCTGGCATAAGGAACACAATAAAAAAAAATTTATGAAAAAGAGTATGTAACAGCTAGTTCTTTTCAGTGTTATCAAATAACAAATATGCTGGTGCAGACCAAGAATTGCTTTACAGAATGACTGAGCCTTCACATGTCCAAAGAATGCAGTTAAATGTTTACAGGATTAGAAATTGTCATTTATAATTACAAATAATTATTTAATTTAAATGTGAAGCCAGTAAATAAATAGTAAATAAATCTTTTAAAATCTGCAATGAATAGCAACCAAGATCTCAATCATTTGTTTAGGCATTTAGATCTGAATATTCTTTAGATTCTAATGTCTGCTGCATACAATTGAGTTTCATAGTGAATTTGTGTTAACTGACTGCTTGTCTCCTAAAGGTGGAGGTTGCAGATCTTCTCACATTCAATCAGCTGAGTGAACTCGCAGCAATCCCCTCTCAGCTAAACGGGACACAGGATGTGACAAAAATCATGACTTACATCAATGCTTCTGATTTTGCTGCTTTCTTTGATAACGTATCACCAGCTATTCAGGTAAACATTGTTGTGACATCCATTTGTTTCTCTTTAATAACCCATTTTTATAATAAAAGTGAAAACTGAAGTCCAATTCCTTTCTTTTTTTTTTTGCATACAATCTTGGCCAATAGAACTAATTCTAATCTGCATCTGATATACAGTATTTAAAGCAAACTGTGGTATTTTGTCTGAATAGACTGTTGGTGAAAAATTATAAGTAATGAAAAACTGACTTAATTTTTTTAAACCAAACTTGTTTTAGCATGCTCAGCTAAAGGTAACACTTTTGACAAAAATAGACTCCTGTATTATATGAACTGTATTTTCAGAATCACCTTTATTGTCATTGTACTAGTACAACGAAATTGAAAGTGCAGTCCTTAAGGTGCCTGAACATAAAAAATAAATACTAAAATACGATAAAATACTAAAACAGCAGTTGCTGAGGGTTAAGAATCAGAATAAAAAATTTTAAAATCAAAATTAACATTGTCACTGAACTTCTGCTGATTTGAATTTTAGTATAAAGCTTTAAACTGAAATAAGCCAGAGCAGAAATAAATATTTATCCATTCAGTGCAAATCAGAAACTCTCACTGAGCAAATATGTAATAAATATACATTTTAGTGAACTGATTATCACTATGCATCAACCAGTGAATACTTTAAACTGCAACATGAGAACAGTATATAAGAATAAAATCTGATCCAACAAAATATTTAAAAATAAACAAGAAGCTCAACAAACCAAAGTGCTCCAAACAAAACCTCAAACGGGAAAAAACTAAGTCACTAAGTGATTCCACAGAAATAATCTTCATCTTTTATTATCTGTATTTTAGATGCTTTGCTCACCCCAAGCTCATAGATTTAAAACTGATTGAGCATTTCTGAATACAACCACATAAACAATTTGATGTCTTCAGTATAAATTTTAAATTACTTTATAGTAATGTGTACCATTTTATTATTTACTATATCTCTTGTTAATACTCATGGAATTTCCTCACAGGCCCAGTCCACCAGCTACACACAAGAGGTGAAATCTGCCTTCCTCCAGGAAATATTCAACAGAGCAGGTCTCTCCTCTCCAGCTGTTAGTGATGGGGTGTTCCAGTTATGGCTGGAGGTGCGACTGAAGCCTTTACTGGTAGACCTCTCTCCAAGTTTGGTGACACCTTTGGCCATGATTGGAGCAAGTCGGAGCTGTAACAGCAGCCAACAGCTGTAAGAGTTTCTGCAGTCAAATTCTTAGTTTGCATGAAGCCAATATCATTTTGCAACATATCTTGCTTTGTAATGCTCTGATCCATCTGGGTTTTCTTTTACTGCATACACCCAATGACCTCCCATTGCTTGTTTGCCTTCAGGTAGTGGTGTTAGAGTAAAAGTCTTGTTTTCCTTTAAAGAGTTCATTTCCTCTTTCATAGCATTTTTCCACATTTTTGATTTCTTAGAGTCCATAGCTTCTTTAAACATTGTAGGTACATCATAAGCCACTCTATAGAAATAGTCTACACTTTCACATTTATCATTGTTACATTCATCAACTTTACATTGGTAGTCTTTTAAATATGCAGGAGCCGTTCTCTGTCTAGTAGAGTACCTCTTTTCTTCATGCTCCCCCTGAGTACCATCTGTCTGAGTACTTTCTGTTACCTCCTCTACTTTTGGCTCTTCAGCCTCCTGAGGTTGTACCTGCTCCTGACTAACTCTTTTTGGTGCATATTCATAAAGCTCAATGTCATTTCTCATATCCCAGTCTGTTTGTGTCTGACTATCTGCACTGTCTTTGGCAATAAACTTCACCAGCCTGTTTTAGGATCTTTCCTACTTCAGGATGGTACACAGCTCCAGTGCAGTTTTAGCTTTAACATCTGCCTGTCTGTTTCTACTTTGTGTGAACTTGCCCTGTATGCAAATTTCACAGTTTTGATCTGATTTCCACGTTTTCCTTTTATGGTCATAGGCTACCTTTAACCGCCTTCTCTAGTTTTGTAACATCATCTAGGTTACAATGACCAAGTATCCTATGCCATGTTTGAATATCATGACAACCACACATTTCGTCTACGTTTTCTCTCTCTACAGTGTCTAAGTAATACAGCCTTCCATATACAGACACATTGAATTTTGTACCATTTTTGTGTAACAGTTGTCTCCATCTTTGAAATGGACTTCTGCTCCATTGGCTGTTGCTGCTTTAACTGAGAGAATGTTTTGAGGGAATGATGGAATGTAAAGTGCTTGCTTCAGTCTTATTTTCACCTGTTTGGCAGTTTGAGTGCAAGTTTGTGTTTTTATTTTATTTAATGTTTGACTGAGATATTTTTTGTTTAGGTATTCATTGCTTGACACACTAAAACTGACACTGAGCAACAACACCCAAACAGAGATCTACAAAAACATCGTCTTACTCCTCCAAGGTTGGTGCAAAAGGAAATGATGCAATTAAGTTCAAAACAAGCTAAAAATTCACATTTACAACATTTTTATTACTATTATTAAAAGTAATATCTATTTTTGTAAAACAGGTCAAACACCACTGAAATGCTACAACGGCGGGAGCTTCTACACCTTCCTGACAAAGAGTTTCTTCGGCTTTGGCTTTCCTGATGTGTCGACATTCATTTCTCTTCTGCCACCAGAACGCATGTCGGAGGTGACACATTTCAACAGTCTTTAAATAAGTTATCACACACAGACAGAGGGAGATTAGCAGTGTCAAAGGTTGTGTTACTACAGAATTCTAGGACAAAGATCATGCTTGTAGCAATCAGATATCAGAGTCTGAACAAACAAAATATAAATGTTCAGGAAGCCAAACATGTTAATAATCTGACACAGAGGCAGACCTATCTTTATGCAAATCAATGTATTACTATCCTAAACATTATAAAAAATACTAATCAAAATCATGAAATAAAACAAGGCATTTTTCAGAGCTAAGGTGATTCTCTGAAAGTAAGTTTTTAACACAAAAGGCGAATGTGAAATGTATTCAGAGAATATTACAAGAGTTTTAGATCAGAGTTTAAAAGTCTTATGACAGGAGGGAAGGAGAGGGCTGTTTTGACAAGGACATCTGTAAGAACAAGGTCATTGCACCTGGACAGTCTGTCTGCCTCTGAATGCAAACAAGAGCTGCTGAATATAGTTCTGGAACTGTGTGCTCTGTTGACCAGTGCTTGGATCAGAACCTGACCTGTTGTGACATTTTGTTGATCATCACTACATGCTCCTATGTGAAAAAATTTTTTTTTCTCCTCAGCTCCTGAACACCATCAGCCCCTCAGAACTAAGTCAGTTCCTCAGTCAGCCTGGTGTGATCAGCAACAGTTCAGATGTCTGTGTCATCTTCGACAACTACAACAACACTGTTGCCTTCCTAGAAACTGTATGTACCCCATCCCAAAATTTGACTAAACACATACAGTTTTACTTGTCACAATTACTTACATTCAACTGATGTCAGTAATCATGTGTTATGTTTGTTTCCCCCTTTAGGCAGTTGTTCCTGATTATGTAAAGGCGGTGATCCTCCCCTGTGTTTGGAACATGGCTCTGAGCAGCAACACAAGATCTGAGGTGAACTTGTGGTTTGACGTTCTGTTGAAGAACTATCTGAGATTCCTCACAAAGAGCCTCATCAGCCCCACAGAAGTTCAGAGCGCCTCGTGTCTGGCCTTCCAGAAACTGTAGGTCTTTTTCTTCACACACTGATAAAGTTAACAGGTGGGACTCAATGCAACAAAGTTGACATGAGTTTCCTTTCCACAGGGTGTTCTATATGGGAAATGACTTCACATACAACAGTACAGAGTTTGGACCGGGGGATGTGTACAACACCATCAGGAGCTACTTGAGCACTGGTACGAGGTTTTATTTTTCATTAAACGAGCAACGTTAGGTAGAATCATAACTAAAATGATGCATATTTCTTGGCCTGAGATTAGTTTTTACCATGATTTTATTTAGCGTCCTTTCACTCGTCTATACTTCCTCCAAAATGTTATATTAACTGATAAAATTACAATGGTATACTACTCAACATGGGTGATGTTTTTAAATACCCCCCCCCCCCCCCCCCCCCCCCCCCCCCCCCCCCCCCCCCAGGCTCTGGAGCCAGATGCTATAATGCCAGTGATCCAGAACTCAACTCCACATCCTGGTTTTACAACTACATCGGCAACTTTGTGGTGAACATCACTCTGAGTGATCTCACCAGCTTTGTCTCCACATCTCAGGTTTGTCCGTAAAGCATGTTTGTGTACTTAAGGATTAAACTCTAAAACAATACAGAATTTATATGACAACGTTTGCTCTTTTACACATGGAGTCCAGCAAATTTTGTTTAAATGTAGTCTGCACTATTTGGGCTCCTTTTCTGTCAAATGTCAGTTCTTTTACATTTTTACTAGAGTCAGATGTAAACCCAGCAACAAAGGGAAAAATGCAAGAATAAATGAAAAAAGCAAAAGGAGTTTGTAGTAAGATCCATAACAAAAAATTGGAGGAATATTTTTGCAGCCAAGTCATATAATTGTTAACTATTTTAATGAAAGACAAGAATGCTCTGAAGAACTGTCGACGAGTTCACTTACTTTTTGTCAGAAGGCTGTCTGTTGTCTGTTTATTGTGAGACAGCTTAAAAACTGGGTTCACTAGTTTCTAAACAGAGAGAAGCAATGTTTTTTTGCATTGTTTATTTCTGAAAATGAAGTCAATGCTTACCAACTTTTTATATACTAGGTTTATAAACTTGATGTTAGAATCCTGTTAGAATTAGGTGACTGAAAAATATTAGTTGGCTACATCTGACTGTCATGTACATATACTGTATATCCATGTTTTTGTAATGTTCTTTAAGGTCTTAACTTTGAAGCTTAGCTGTGAAAAAAAAGAAAAAACTTCCAATGAAATGAGACACAAACAAGTCATTCCCAACTGGGCCTGTTGTATTTTACTAGAGACCATGAGGTTTCATTTAAAAAAGTAAATAAAATGCATCTTACAAATAGGTTTAATATGTTTCTTTTTAAAGATGGAGGTGTTCTCAGAGGACCAAGCCAATCTGGAGCTTTTCAACAACACAGCAATCTCACAAGATGTAATTAACTTCTACATCACGCAGCTTTTCTTAGTCAACCCAACTTTCAGCCTTTTCACGTAAGTATTTATCAGTTATATAAAACTACACTGTTATACATCATCAAAATTTAATTATTATAATAATACTGAATGATCCAGTTCATGTTTATGGATCTTTTTGTGAATTTGAAAGATAACTTTTTTTTCCCCCAGGCTTCCAGGTGTTTTGTTGTGCTCCACTGACATCCCAAGTTCAGTGTATATGTCTCTTAATCAAGCTGACACCATAACCATCCTGGACAAGAGGAAGCAATTCTGTAATGGAGTAGCAGACCCTCAGGTACTATGTCAACAAGTTCCTATAAAGTTACATCAACTGGGTTTTGTAACTCAGTGACTGTATTCTGTAATAAAGTACAGAAACCTGCAATTCCTTAAACAGCTTTAGTTCAATCTATAAGATCAATTTTTCCACAAACTTTTATTCTTACTTTTTTGGTAAAATCATGTGGCAGCACAGAATGTCCAAACCGTTGAGAATCAGGACCCAGCAATAACTTTACCATTGTCTAACATGGTGAAATAAGGCTTTAAAAGACTCCTGTAATCAAAATGTATTTTACTTTTGTTCCTTTTTTGAAAGCAAATAATATATCATAAAACTCCCCTTGTGAAAATCATGATGCATTTAAACCATTTAGGTGATAATAATGTTTAAGAGTTAAAGCAGCACTCCGGAGGATTTCATCAGGAGAGCAGTTTTTGAATCTAGCGTCCAAAGGCTCCTCCTCAAAACATCTCGACACGCGCGTCCGGTCGCGTGTGCGCGCGTGCACGCGGCGCATATACTTCAGACATGAACTGTACAGCTCAATGTGTAGGGTTTAATCACTCACAGTTCACAATCTTATTCCAACAATACTACGAGGGTCTGATGAGCCCTCTCTGTCCCTGCTGCTTCTGATATTAGCTCTGTTAGCAGAGAGCTGCTGCTGGACTCTGAAGCTGAACTTGACTCGGCTCTGGATGAACTTTCTGACCAAAATAAACACATAATTCTGTCAAGCCTTGCCATTCTGTGAGGTGAAAGGTTTAAAAATAAACCCGTCTTTATCTGGGGAATGGGTAGGTTTTTAGTAGAAATGAGCTGTGAGTCCTCAGTGAACGGCTGAGACGGCAGAGAAACACATGGAGCATCCTGTACGACAGCGCCCCCTACTGGTACAGGTTTGGTCGATGCGCGTGCATGTTGAGAGAATGCAGAAATTTGAATTTCATTGGCTGAAAAATGTCAGCGGCAAGAAATAATGGAAAGGGGTCTCTAGGAGGAAGGAGGGTCTTCATCAGAATGACAGATGTTGTGGAACTCAACCCATAGATCATAGTTTAGACCTGAAATATCATTTAAAACATTTAGAAAACTTTGATACAGAGAAAAATGCTCCAGAGAGCCGCTTTAATGCCTTTGACAAAAGAAAATATTGCTATTTGGGCTTATTGCTGTAAAAAATGAATGGCATTATGTCAGACTGATTCGGCTGAAACCCAATGAGTTTGAGTGTAGCGTGCTAGCTGGCTCAAGCGCAGCAGTAATTAGCGCTGAGCGATAGCGTCGCACACTTGTAATCTCGGAGCAGCTGCACGGACTCAATGGGAAGCAAGATTGTTTAGCTACTCCGTTAGTAAGTGGTGGAAACAGACTTACTTGTGGATGAAGTGAAGCCCGGAGGCCTGGTTGATAGAGTGAAGCCCGGAAGCCTGATCGATTGATTGAAGCCCGGAGGCCTGGTTGATTGAACAGCGGCTACGGCGTTGAATAAATGGACCGCTGACTGGATAACTGGCTGGATGAATGGAACGCTGACTGAAATTGAATGAACTGGAACGAAGAGCCAGCACGAATAATGGCAGACTGGATAATTCAGGTAGAAGTAGCGAAGTGAACTGGATCGCTGAGCTGGAATGAACCATAGTGAGCTGGAGCGGCGAGCTGACTAGGCTAGCTGGATCAATGTCTGAGCCCCACTTCCTGGGTCAAAGGTTCTTTTATAGCGGAAGTGGAGCCAAAGGGATGATGGGAAATGGAGTCTTAGAGGGGAGAGCGCTCTGGAGGAGAGGAACCGTAACACATTATAAAAATATAATAGACTGGAATAAAATACCGGTAATCCATAAATTTTCCCTCTGTGTGAAATTTTTAATTGTTGCCAAAAGAAAAGCAAGAACAAGAAAGAAATCTAGAAAATGTAGCATCCCCATAATTTTGTAAGCCAAAATTGCCTGGGCTTGCCTCACTTTCCTCCACTTATCCAGGTCCAGGTCATGCAGGGAGCACACCAAGTAGGAAATCCCAGACCATCCTCTCCCAAGCCACCTCTCTCAGCTCCTCCTATGGGACCCCAGGGCATTCACAGGCCAACCTGGAGATGTGCTTCCTCCAGTTTGACCCGGATCGACCCAGGGGCCTCCTGGTGGCACCTCACCCTAACTTTAAGGCTGAGCCCGGCCATCCTGTGGAGGAAACTCATTTCAGCCACATGTATTGATGATCTTCTACTTTAAGTCATTACCCAAAGCTGGAGCATTGACCAGTAACTCTAGAGCAGGGATTAAAGTTCTCCATTGTGGCGACAGATTTCCATCAATTGAAAAAAAAAGAAAAATGTTCAATCAAATCTCTTTCTCGCTGTTTCTTTTTTTAGTCTCTCTTAGGTTCAGTAGTCTCTCTCTCTCTCTGCGTAGCACAGATGAAGATATGTGAGAATAGTGAAGGTCATGGGTGCAGATTTAGCATGGATGGAGGTGACGTGTCCCCACCAATAACTCAATCTAAAGGTGCAGAAATAGCACTGCATCCCCACCAATAATATGCGCAGTCCAGCAGACTGAGGTTCTGTGCTGCTGTGCAAAGACCTGTGTCCAGGGGAAGGAGGCATGTCTGGCTCAACCAGCGTGAGCCCCTCGCTATGGTCTGTGCACCCTCCACCTGGACAGAAGTCCATGCCGATCCAGTCACGCCGATGGCAGCTGCCCTGGGTCTGGAAGTGGACTGGGCTGGACTGGCCATCAGGCATCTTAATTCCCAGTGGGCCTACAGTATATGGTAACTTTGGGCCAGTCCGGACTGGGACAGGCCAGTCGTGCTCCGAGCTGCACTTCCTGTTTTGTGTGAATAATTTTCCGTCATGAAAATATTTTGCTTCAACCCCTGATCTAGAGCCTTGTTTTCTGGCTCAGCTTCTGCTTCACCGCAACAGACTGGTTCAGCGTCTTTATCACTGCAGACACTGCCCCGATCCACTTATTGATCTTCCTCCTTCCCTCACTCATAAACGAGACCCCAAGAAACTTAAACTCCTCCACTTGAGGTTGGACCTTTCCCCCAACCTGGAGTTGGCAACCCACCCTTTTCTGGTCAAGAACCCTGGTCTCAGATTTGGAGAAGCTGATCCTCATCCCAGCAGCTTCTCAAAAATATGTATTCAAATGTCCATTCATGGCACAACAATCCAATGATTGTTGTGCCATGAATAAGCAATTCTTTTGTAATCAATTAATCCCTTTTTAATTGTATTTACTAGGCATCTGCTGCCTTGGCATCCAACATCCAGACCATCACACCTGCAACACTTGTAGACCTTGGGAATTCTGCTTCAGGCCTGACCAATGCTCAGATCAGCTCACTGTCCTCAACAGTGCTGGTTTCCTCTCTGCCCACTTTGAGCTCAGTGACAAACTGGGGCCTAGACCAGGCCAACATCATAATCCAAAACATCCCCTCAAGCTTCCAGGTAGTAGCTGTACACTGATAACTATGTGAAATATTCAATGATTTTATGGGTGATGATTTCATTGTATTTTTTTAAAGTGAGAATATAACTTTATTTAAAAATAATCATCAAAAAAGTTACCACATGATAGAAGAAGGTTATAAAAAAATGTATAATTAACAGATTAACAGTTCCACCTCTCTGGAGTCCCTTGGCACTCTTGTTGCTGGAGTTCCTTCAAAGTTGATGGATAAAATCCCGGCTTCTGAACTTCTCAGCGCCTCCAAGGACACCACCCTCGTTTCCAACATGCTACAAGCTCCAACAGTTATCCAGGAGATCTTTGTTGAGAAGGTACTAAGCTAGTCTACCATTTTAATATTCAAGAATGGTATCTGTTCATTCTTACATTTGCACATGGATACATAGAAAATAAATAACTTTTATTTTGAAAAAAGAAAAGAAGAATATGAGAGTGTACATTAAGGGCAAATATGAAGCGTAAAAATAAATACTGTACAGTCATTAAAAATAGCATACTCTGATTCAGTTTCAAAGAAACGTGTATCTGAGTGGAATTGCTGTTATTATTTTAGGACTGAGTGGGAAAAATATACCACATGTAAGTAAACTTTTGCACAAATAGAAAAACTGTGCAAACACCAGTAGGGATGTTAACACTTACTGAGATTTTGGCAAGCTGCAATGATTTTGAAATAATAATGAAATTTAATTACACGCAGATCATTTCTGTGAACCCAACTCCAGCCGTATTGGTGCAGAACGTTCCCGATGCTTTAGCAACTCAGATTCCACCATCCATGCTGATGTTTACTGATGCCAGTGCAAACATCACCGTGATAAACAAGAAGACGTGGACACAAGATCAGGTCAGTACTTGAATTAAAACAATAACAGTCCACTGCTGAAACATGCAAGCCGAGTTCAGATATTTGATTTAAATTTATTATCAATGATGCAGTTATGTTATACTGTTTATTTAGCACACTTACTGTCTGTGTGGAGATTGTTGGGATTTAAAGGAAACCTGGACTGTTCAGTCAAGTTTGCCCTAAAACATTTACTTTGCTGTCATAAGTAAAAATGTGGCATAAAAACAAGCCAAATATATTCCCCTAAAATAATATTTAAATAAAAACTGATTTAGCAGGAGGCTGCTATTGTTATTTACTTCCCAAAGCATTCTGGGTAGTGACGTCACATAGTTGTACCGCTTATCTTGTTCACACAACTGACAGTGCACTCATTACAGCACGCAATGGAAGCTGCTTCAGTTTAGCCTTCCCAATTTGACCCTCAAAGACAAGTGGGCAGCGAGGTAGAAAGTAGTCAGTCAGCAGAAGAAAATAAAGACCAGAAACGTGAGAACGAGAGAATGGGGCTCAGTAACTGGTGCATATGCACATTATGCAGCAACTGCTTGCCCATGCCAATGAAGATAGAGAGCATTTTTTGCTAACAAGTAAATTTTATAGCAGCAGTAGCTATGCACAATATTACAGAAACTCATAATAAAACACTCATAGAATTGCCTTTATGTCAATGTTACCTTTATTTCTATAGCACATTTACAAGAGCATCAAGCTTAGCCAAAGTGCTTAACATAAACATTAAGTGATAAAACAAATAAGAAATAACATCTTTGAGTCTAAAAACAGAATAAAATTATTAAACCAATAAGAACACAACAGACTAAAATCAATGATTACTAAACGCAAGGGAATAAAAATAAGTCTTGAGCCTAGACTTGAACAGTTCAGTCAAGGGAGACTCCCTAAATGTATGGTGGTAAGGAGTTCCACAAATGAGGGGCAGCAAAAGTCCTGTCACCTCTGGTCTTACATCTAGAGCGAGGCACAATCAAGGTCAGATGACCTGAGGACCTGAGAGCTCTGGATGGGCAGTAGCGAACACACAGGTTTGATCAATACAAGGGAGCATTCCCATGCAAATATTTAAAAATCAACAATAAAATTTTGAACACAATTCTAAAACTAACAGGTAGCCAGTGCAAGGAAGCTAAGATAGGGGACACAGAATCTTATTTCCTAACACCAGCTAGGAATCAAGCTGCTGCATTTTGGACCAACTGCAGCCTCCTAATTAGGGATTTGTTGATTCCATAAAAGAGAGAGCTGCAGAAGTCTAGATGTGAAAAAATAAAAGCAAGAGTTGCTTTCTCCAATTCCCTCCTCAATAAAAATGGTTTAACCTTAGATTAAAGCCGAAGTTGAAGATAACAGCTCTTAACCACTGAGCTAATCTGCCTCTCAAATGAGAGGTCACTGTCAAAGATGACCCCTAGATTACAGACATGCTGTTAGCTGAGGTTAGCAAGAGAGCCAAAGAGCTCCAGGCCCAGTTGAGCTTTTGTTGGAGGACCAATCACTAAAAGTTCAATCTTAATTTTGTTCAAATCTAAAAACTTTTCAGCCATCCAAGCTCTTAGTTCAGATAAGCAGTCTTTAAACTGGCTTATTCCAGAGCTACTAACAGGAATATAAACCTAAGAGTCCCTGTTTATACTTTAGACTTGTTTGTCTTCATATGTGTTGATGCACCTCGCTTGCTAAATAGGTCTGAACACTTATGGACAGCGTACTTTCTACTGATCCATTGTCCGTCTCCTCCGTATTTTAAACTGTGTCTGATGGGTCATGATTTACAACCACAGTGACCACAGTACTGTAGAAGCGGGTTGTTAACAGTCCTCCAGAAAAGCATCTAACATCTCTTGCCTTACATGTTTCTTGTGGTTTTTACTCGCTACTCACGAACGCATAGGCTCCATGTGGGGAAAGATTGTCAGCACTGAATTTGCCTTTAATGTTCGCTTATACCCAGAAGCACCAGTAAGTTCTTTAAGTAGCTGTGGCCGACCAAATGACTCGAACACATCAGGGCTAAAATGGCGAGAGCACAGCCGTGCATCTTTGGGGAGTTGTGTTTGTTCAAACGCATCTTCTCGTTGTTTTCTATCTTCTCATTTTTTCCTTTTCTTCTTGTGAGGAAAGCTGTGGATACTTATATTAGTTTCTTTGTTTCCTCGATTGGAAATCACAACCAAAAGCTGCACAGTGTGGCATTGTAATCCTTCTTTGTATTAAAAGCTAAGCTGATGGCTAGCCCCAAAGTTAATGTCAACAACCTAATGGCGTCATCACCCCACAATGCTTTGCACGCTCAAAAACATAGCTGCCCCCAGACCTCAAAAATAATGATTCAAAAAGTTAAGATTGTGTAAACAAACAAAACATTTGTGGTGTTAACTAGGTTTTCATGTAGCTGAGATACTTTGTCACATATTTAGAGCAACATGTCTTTATATCCGGGGTTCTCTTTAACCACAGTTTACAGTGCACTAATGCCACACAGTCTTGATATTGATTATGTAAAATGTTTATAAAAAGTTTTTTTATACATCCAAACATAGTTTGTCTTCTTTGACTAAATAATTCATTCACTGCAGCTAACCCTACTGTTTGGTTTACTTTTAATTAGCATAACAGCATGAGTTCCATTTCACCTCTGATTTTTCTGATTATGGTTTAGCTCTGTATTTTCTCAAAAATTAATTTGCAACATCTTGCCTCTGTAAAATGTCTCATTAATCCGCTTAAAGAAACAGTCTGGAGCATTTTAGCAAGAGAGAAGTTTTTTTAAATCCAACGTATTACAGCCCCTCGTCTCAATACATCCCTTCTCCCTCCTTCCGGTTCCTCTAACCCCACCTCTACAATAGTGACACACGCATCACTCCAGTCTCTAATGCATTTTTCACCAAGTTTAGTTGCTGGACTTTTCTTTGTTTTTCTTTCTGATGTTGATGTAGCCTTCAGTAGCTGGGGAATGGCTAACTTTCTAGCAGATCCATGACCTCTCTCTTCTGTTATGGTGACTGTAAACAGGAAGACATGGAGTGCTTTACAGGCAGTGTTGGGCAAGTTACTTCAAAACTGTAATGCATTATTTATTACTTGTTACTGTCATTTAAAAGTAATCCCTTACATTACAATATTACTGTTTTTTAAATGTAAGGCATTACACTACTTTTGCATTACTTTTAGTTACTCTCACCAAAAATACTGTAAATATGGATTTGACCATCTAATGAGCTCATTCTACATCCAGTGGAAGGTGATGTGATGGATACATGGAGATATATCCATCCATCTGTATATTAACCCATTCATCCATCCATCATTTATCATCCATCCATCATTTATCATCCATTCATCCTTCCATCCATCTTTATCCATTCATCCATCTTTATCCATCCATCCATCCATCCATCCATCCATCCATCATTATCCATCATCCATCCATCCATCATTATTCATCCATCCATCTATCATTATTCATCCATCTTTATCCATTCATCCATCTTTATCCATCCATCCATCCATCATTATTCATCCATCCATCCATCCATCTTTATCCATCCATTCATCCATCCATCCATCCATCCATCATTATTCATTCATCCATCTTTATCCATCCATTCATCCTTCCATCCATCTTTATCCATCCATTCATCCTTCCATCCATCTTTATCCATCCATTCATCCATCCATCCATCCATCCATCATTATTCATCTATCCATCCATCTTTATCCATCCATTCATCCATCATTATTCATCTATCCATCCATCTTTATCCATCCATTCATCCATCCATTCATCCATCTTTATCCATCATCTAACTGTGCATCTAGCTTGTGCACATTGGGAGTTCCTATTCATAGTTTGACTCCTACCTCTACCTGTGTGCTTCGATCTCCTCCACCTGTCTGCTCCTCCTCCCTCCTGCAGCAGACTGTGCATGACACGCGCTTTCCTCTGCTCAGTGCGCGCGAGAGAATGAGCTCTCCAACTTCTGATGTGAACAATCTAATCTGTTAGAGCGACTCTTTATCAGGAAACTTCTCAGTTCGCTTCAGTTTCTGAGCGGCGTGCTGCGGGCTTTGGTTACTGTGAGCGTGCACAACTTGGGCAGCGCACACGACTTGTGCGCGCTCCTCCGACGCAGTTCGGAACCACGCATGAGTTTGCTGCGTGGCCCAGACAGAACCGGACTCCTCTCTGCTCTGTCTGACTACAGGAAGTGAAACATTTGGCGCTGAGTGACGTTTTTCCTCTGGAAAACCACCACTTCAGTCCGGGTTAAACATGCACTGTAATGCGCGCGTTACTGACATTGTACCGAGTAAAATATTACTGATTTTTTTCTGTAATGCCTTACATTACTGCGTTACCGCAAAAAGCAATGCATTACAGTAATTAATTACTTTTGTAACTCGTTACTCCCAACACTGTTTACAGATTTGCGCGACACGCATAGATGTTGATTGACAGCTGACAATATGTAAACTGGAATTCTATTGGCTTAAAAAATTTGCAGCTCAGTGTGAATTAATAGGGGTTTATGAGGGGAAGGTGGGTCTTAAGTAACAAATATTGTGGAACCCTACCCACATATTATAGTTAAGAACAGAACTATCATTTGAAACATTTATAAAACTTTGATAGATAAAAAAATGCTCCTGAATGCAGCATTTATATCATATGTAATTCACAGAAGATGAATAAAAAATACCATTACATAAGAATTTCTAAAGATCTTTTTAGAAGTCTATTTCATTAAAGCTGGCTTCACAGGCCTGTGTAATATCAGCTGTAAAGTTTTCACAGATCACAACTTATCAAACATATGAATCAGGTGAGAGGTTGACTGAAAAACAAGCTGTAATGTCCTGAATTAAGACAAGCATTTCTGTTCTTTGACACCATCAGTCAGAACCATCAAGGTGCAATATTACTCATCTGTGGATGTCAGCTGGCTCCAATGATACATTATAAGGCAGTTAAACTTCCTATCAGTCTGTAAATGGGTTGTATTTTGTTCGAGTTTTGGTTAGGCCAGTAAATGCAACACAGCCAGCTAGATAATGTTATCGCGAGAACATGTGACGTTCCGTTCCGTTGTTGTTTTCTCGTCTCACACAGCTTGCTGCATGGACACCGATAAACGTCTGTGCCAGAGCTAGAGACTGAACACAACAGAGTTCTATGCTACTTCAACCACTCAGCCCTTGTAACTTACCTGTTGCTGGAAGAAGTAAAGCCCATAAAAGAAATCCCCTTTTTGTCATGTATCTGCACATACTCACGCACCTCCATTACACCGGAAGCCAAAACATGGCAGTATATATAGTTCAGTGTTTGCCTCAGACAATATTTCTTCTGAGTTTTATTATTTTCATTTAAACTTTTCTTTCCTGTTTCTGTAGTCGGCCATGTTTTTTGGAACGCTGGCTCAGGCAAATTTTGACACTGAGCAGTAAGTAAACGAACTTGGTAATTTTTTATCAATGTGTACAGAAAATATTAACAGATAATGTTTATAATGTTTTTATTTTTATTTTCCATACAGACTTTCTTCATCTGTGCTGCAAGGCTTCACATGTACAACAGTCAAGAAAGTAACAAAAAGCAAAATCGTGCAGCTGATCCGTGCTAGTAGGCCAAGGATAGGCAGAGCCAAGGTGCAACTGAAGGAACCACAGGTAAAACCCACCAGCTATTTTAATATTGTCATCAAGGATTTTTAAGGTTGATAACATTTTTTGACAATTGTCAAGATCATTAACATAACATTGATCTCAGTGTTAGAAGCTAGGGCTATCCTCTATTAATGATTTTAAAAATCAATTTAAGAAACATGAACATTTAAACTTACATTATTCTCTACAGCTGACCTGCATGTACAACCTGCTCCAAGGAGACCTCAATCAGAACTTCTCTGATTATCCTTCAGACATGCTTCTCTACTTCAAGTAAGTCGGGTTTTAAACATTTTGCCTCATGTTGTCTATGAAGTAAATAGTTTTCTAACATTCTTTTCAATTAATAATCACAGAACTCAGGATGTCCAGCAACACAACTGCAGGTCCTACTTTTCTGCACTGGGTGAAGCAGACTTTACTGTAGCCTCCAGCCTTTTGAACAAGGGGCAGCAGTTGTTTAGTGAAGCCAAGACCTGCTTGGTGAGTGCTCAGAATTTGGAGTGAAAATTATATTTTCCAAAACACGGTTCCTTATGTGGAATGTCTGTAGTTTTGTCTTTCAGTGTACAATGTTAAGTCATACTTTATTTACAAATTTTATTCTAAAAGGTTTCTGTATGGCAGCAATAAGAAACAGCAAACCAAAATTATGTCACTCTTATCTTGTGTTCATTCATATGCAGCTATTGATCAATGGTATAAATGTGTGTCACTAGTTAGAATGTATTCATATTTTAATGGAAATGTTTCACAGACAAACTGTATTTTAACTCCTCAGGGTATCAATGGCTTCAGCCTGACCAGTGACACTGTTGGGGTTCTGGGGAACATGGTGTGCACTCTGGACGGCTCTTACATTGAGAGCTCTGATCCTCTGATCCTGGAAAAGCTCAAAGCCTGCAACAGCTTTTCTACCAGCCAAGTAGCTGCTATGGAGACACTGTTGCTGTCTGGAACAACGCAATACGGGTACAACAAATAAATAATTCAAATCAATGTTGTTGTTTTTTTTCGGGGGGGGGGGGGGGTTCTTTAGCTAATAAGCTTACATTTCCAATCTTTTTAATTTTTAGAACTGTGGCCACCTGGAACCAACAAACACTAGCCAACCTGGGGAATCTCCCTCTGTACTTAACAAGAAACATCTGGGGCAAATTCACATCTGTATGTCTTCATTCATTATCCCTTCATCAAATATTCATTTGATATGTCTTAGACAAAAAAGAAAATGATTATCCTTTTGTGTGGAAAAAAATGTCTGTTTATCATTTGCAGACAACAAAAAGAGAGTTCCTTAGAGGCTTTATGCCCAGTTTAAGGAGTGCAAACACACCGAAGACACAGCTCAAGAACCTGTTTACACAGGTCACTTCCCTTATAACAAAACGAGCAGCAGGTAAGCATCTTTAAATCAGCCTCTAAGACTAAAGTTGAAAAAAGAAAGTTGAATATAAATGATAATGAATGAATAATATATACTGTATTTTGTTTTCACCTGCAAATAATCCTTAATTGGAGTCAAAAAGGAACATTGTTCTCATTCTTTAATCTTCATTAGGCTGCACAGTGGGCAATATCACCCAGGTGACCATCAGCGACCCCGCCTTTCCATTTGGCTACGATGTGACTCAATTTGACCTCTGCCTGGACATTCCTGTTCTGATAGAAAACCTCTATGCTATCTGCTCCAAAGTGGATGACAACAACTACCAGATGGTTATTCTCCAGAAACTCAACCAGGTATTAAGGAACTATGTACTGTAGACCTAAATATGTTTGGTCCTTATTTCTTAAGGGAAAGAAGAATTTGTGGCCACATACATATACATCATAGTGTAATTTATTTCTTTGCATTTGACCCATCCCTGAGGAGCAAAGGGCAGCCATTAGATGATGCCTGAGAGGCATTTGGAGGCTCAGTATATTGCCTGATGATAGTTCAACACATGGTTTGGGCAAGGGATTGAGCCAGGGTTTCCCACATGGCAAACTGCCTCTGTTCTCCTGAGCCACCCGACCTTAACCCTTCTTGTGCTTTGTTTTTATGCAGAGATGTTGGTTCCATTTTATTTGTCATTTCACTTGTTCTTTATTTCTAGGCATACCCATCTGGAGTCCCTGAACAGCAAGTCCAGCTGCTTGGATCAGTGTCTCGTGTGGCATCACTTGATGACATCTCAAAGTGGGATATCACTACAATTGACACTTTGGCAGCTCTCCTAAAAACTGAAGATGGGACCTGGGATACTGCACTGGTAAAATGACTGAACTGAATCAAACCTACAGCAATCCCTAAGTCACTCCTACTTGTGCTTGAGTGTAACAAGTTGGTTTCTTGATGTGTTTCTCTTCATGCTGTTTAGATCAAAGAGATCATCAACAAGTACCTGAATACCCCTGGGACCTTCCTGGGCAGCACTGAGCTGAACATTCTTGGCTCCAACACGTGTTCATTGGACCCCAGCACACTGAGCACCATCACAACAGACAGTATCAGGTTGGTGTCAGCATGTATCCTTGTAGCCATCAACACACCCACATTTCAACCACTGCAACAACTGTGCATAGAGGTGACCCCAACAGACCTTTTTGGATTTGCTCAACCTCACACCCAAGATGCAGCTCACTTCCCTTCAGTGAGGTGATGCATGCTTCCAGGAGGGTGCTTTGGTTTCCCATATTTTGGGTGAGGTATTCTGTATTTACTGGCCCTCTTGCATCAACCGTTTCTAACAAGTGTTTGTCTGAGCCCTCCCCTGAGATCACTTTGCCATAGGAGACTCTACCAGGGGCTGTTATAGTATCACACAGCATAGCCACCAGA